>CM076576.1:39021335-39321445 GCA_034641835.2 Pinus albicaulis
CCTAAGATCAAGTACGGACTTTTAACCTATCTTTCTTTCGGAATACCTTTAAGGGAAATCTTCAAAACAGTTGTTTAGGAATAAACAAGGGAGAGGGCTAACCATAAACTTCCTTGATTAACACTCTACTTAGCATGCAATGAAAATATCATTCAAGAATAACATCTCAAGTTCTACTCAGCCAGACATGGGCTCACCAACATTCCTTGACTGTTTATACTCTATTGAAATCACTCTCAAACACACATTTAGAAGAAAACATAAAGATAAAGCTTATTAGTCAGAATTAGGGTACCTTTAGAAGTAAATCCTAATCTATACTTGTTGTTCTTTATCAGAGAATATGAACAGAGTGAATAACATAAGGAGGATAACAATTACAGTGAGAATAACATAACCAATGATTTAGGTCAGGATCCAATGGATCTGCTTGTGTATTTGATGTGCAAAACCAGTTACATACTTTGAGTCCAATAGCTTTTACAGTCCAATTATTCTCTTCCCAGCCTACTATATTACAACTACTCAGCACTCTAACTCAATAACAGTTCAAACAATTAACAATTTTCCAACCCTTTACAATGAGTTTTTTGTGAATACATATAGGTGAAATGAGTAAGAGTGTTGCAAAAATGGTAATAAATATTAATTAAGACAGATTGGGAGATGTATTCAAATGCCCATTCTGCTTAATAATCATAGCATTGACTGTTTGTACCACTTCATCTATTTTTCCTATCTTTGAGGCATATCTGGTAGGCAGGTAATAACTCCGAAGTGTGTTCTTTGAAACTAACTATAGCTGAAGTACTCAGTTTGACTTCTCAAACAAGTAACTGTCATATTTCGGGTTTTGTAGCCCCATGACTGTGTAATAACTGTTCTGAAAGTTTAAAATAGTTTTTGTCATCAGGTTGGCTGTCACAATGTCTTTGAAAGGATAAATAGACTATAGGCGTTCTTACAGGTCTCTGAGAAGTAATTTACCTTGTTGTTGTGTCTTTTGGAGGCGGTATTTTACGAATTTGTCTGTCTGTGATGCTATAAACACTGATTTAGGCTTCAATCTGTGCTTTTAGGCTTCAATCTGTGCTTTTAGGCTTCATTAGACCTTCATGCTGTCTTTGGTTTTTACCTGATTTCTATGTACAGGTGGTTGCGCTAGAGGGTTTGATTAGAAGCTGATATCATGATTTATTGACTAAAATGTGGAAATAACCTCCTTTGTCCCTTTTTTTACACTAGGTAGGCCACAGAGGATTGTCACCCTCGGCCTTGCAATTGGATTTCTGCTGTGGGACGACTTTATAACTTAACCACCATGAAAACTTGCAACAAACATAAAATTGTTATAAAAAACTCGCGGATTGGGCTTAAACTGCTTCAGAGGGCTTTGGCGGAGGCAGAAGAGAAGTGTAGAGGCAAGGTGAATGCAGCAAGGTAGGGTTTCATGATGCAAAACCATGAAAACTGGGGTAAAAACTGAGTTTGGTGTGAATAATTGGAAAATATATTTTGGGGAATACTGGAGGTGGTATTCGCGTGGGGAAAATGTGGTAAATGGTATTGGGCCAAATGAACGTGACACGGGTGGATAGGTGACACGTGTCCCTTGAAAACCACCCATTTCACGTTCAAAATGCATGGAGGGGAATGGGTAGAGAAATGGACGTGAAACAAGATCTGGGCAGTTAGATCTGGTGGGTGCAGATCTACGGTTGAGGCTGAATGTGGAGGGATAAGAGTAGCATGGCAGGAGGAGATGGTGGGGCCGGGTGGATGCATGCTTCCAGGAAAAAACTTCCTTTTCTACATTGAAAATGCTTTGAGAGCGTTATGGAGAAACGGATGCGAAAATTCCTGCAGCCGTTGGATCTGGGGGGAAATAGATCAACGGTGGAGATCACACCAAAGCACAATGAAAGGCCCCAGCGTGGTCGGGTGGGACCAACAAGGTTATGTGGAAAATTGAAGAAAATACATGTAAAATTGGCCCCGGGTGAAGAGGAGGTGAATCAATGCGGGTCGCCAGATCTGTGAGATGGACGGTCAGGATTAACTTGGGAGATAGTCTATTAGCAAAGGTGAGGGTCTAGGAAGGAGGTTTTAGAAAGTTGCGATGTGCCAATGCTGATGGGAGAGGAAAATGAGATGGACGGAGGACCGTCGGATCGGGATCGGGATCAGTGGCTAGGATTTGATCGAAGCATCACATATCGGTGATGAAGAGGGTCCAGGGATAAGGGAACTGGGATCACCGATGGAGCGAGGAGCGATGCGATGCAGTGGTGTGCAACAGAGCGAGGGTCGTCGGATCTGGATCAAATCAACGGTGGAGATTCGCTCGAGCCCTCGCATATTGGCAAAGAAAGGAAATGTCAGAAGGAAAAAGGGGAAGCCCGATGCGATGTAGAAGTGCAATGGCCGTCAAATCGGGAAAAAATGGACGGTTGCGATTGAATCAGGGGATTGGCCATCTGTGGAAGAAAATGCAAGGGGAAGGAGAAAATGGGGAACTGCGATGCGCCGATGCAATGGAGGCATGAGATGGCAGTCGAATCATGGGGGAAATGGGCGATCTAGATCTTATCGGATGATCAGCCTTTGGAAGAAAATATGGAAAGGGAAGCAAGACCGGGGAAAGAGCGATTTGCGATGGGGTGATCCGTCCATGGATCTGCCGATGGTCGTTGGATCTGCAAGTTCAATGGCGGAGATTTACTCAGGAGTGAAACCATCATGTGGGGGAAATAATGAAGAAACAAAGGAAAAAGGGGCATAGCAAAGTCCGATAGCACGAAAGGGGCTAAGGATTTTAAGCCGACAGATGCAGTCACGGTAATATGGAGAAAGGGGCTGAGATCTTAAGCCCCCAGGGGCTTAAAGGTCCGCATATGGAAAATTTAGATTTTTAGGCCGAAATGGGGGTTTTTGAAGGTTCTGAGGGGTTCCGATAGGTTAGAAAAAGCGGTTTTAAACCTTATAAAACAGATTTTACAAGGTTTAAATGGATTTTTGAGGACTTGGAGGAATAATAAAGGGAAAAAGGGTGAAATGAAGGGGTTTAAAATAGTTTTCTTCAAGGCAATAGCAGGTCTTTGTGAAAATATCAGTGAGATGGGTCCTTTTGGTCAAATGGACCCAGAAAGGCTTCAAGAAGTCATAGATTTGCTTCAAATTTGTTTCTTGAAGACTAATAGACCTGTTTTAGCCATCATAGTATATGAAAAGTTTATATATGGCTAACACAACACCTTAAAAATAAGCCACTTCGAGGGGGCAACCTCCAATACATTACATGAATAAACAACTCTTGGATGCTACAAATTACAAAACCTCCTTTCTATATATAGGAGTCCATGGAGCCATAATGTAATCCTAGCTTACCTAACAATAATAATTTAAGGGCACAACAATATGGGGGTTACAGGGGTACAATAATAATAATAAGGGGGTTACACTAACAATAATAAGGCACTATACTAGTAATATAGGGACCTAACAGTTTCTAAAGATACTGTAGAACACTTATGGGTAGCAACAGTTAGGGCAACTAATTCGACTCACTGTTGAAAATAGGCTTCCTCTATATCTTTACTCAAATTTGAGATCAAAACATCAAGTTTTTCAAAAGTGTCTAGAACCTATTGATCTAAATCAAGTTTTATAGTTTCCTTCTTTGATTCAATAAATTGAATAAAATTGGGGTCTATTACAATACCATAGATTGAGTTTTCAGATTTGGTTCTAAATAAAGAATTTTCAAATGATAAATCAAATTTAATATCATGTATGCTTGATAACTCTTTAGGAAGTGAATTTTCTTTGATTAACTGACTACTACTTCCTAGACTTTCTACCTTTTTAGGATGAGCCTTGATATAATATGTTATTTTAGAAGCCAAAAGTTTAACTTTAAATGATAATTTTTAACAACCCTTTAAAAAATCCTTAAGGTAAAAAATGAGGGAAATTTTTCCTTTAAGATTTATTTAACTGGGGACTAATTTCCCCAGAATGGTCACCAATATGTTATCACTCTGAAATTTCCCAAGGGTTGTTCTAGGTGTCAAAAAAAAAATATCAGAGGTAACTACTATCCACTTTTAGAGATTAGGATCTAGCCTTCCTAAACTCAGAGAGGACTCTCTCTTAATAGTTTAACTTTGTTTGTTTAATAAATTTTAGGTTAGTTATGTATGCTTAATTGGATGGGTTTTGATTGATTGATTGGTTGGTTTATTGGTGGAATCAATGATTTAGATGAATAGATGCCTTTCCATTTTCCATTGGGCTATGGACTCAATATTCTTTTAAAACATAACATAATAAAATTATAAAAGAAGTGTTACAGGGTAGGATAGATGAGAAAAATCATATCTCAAGGCTGAATGGTGAAGTGATTTTCAATCAGGATCAAGGAGAAATTGAGAATTCCTTAAACCATATAATGAAGGAAGGTGAAGGAGATCAATCGGGATCGGAGAGAAATTAAGAATTCTCTAAACAAAATATCAGAAGAAAACATAAAAATGTACAACAGATCAAAGCAGAGTGTAGATTTAAACAAATTCTGTAGTAAAATTCCTGTTATAGCATTCAAATTTAGAAAAAACATGCAAGTTTATGGAATACTTAGAAAAGAACATGAGCAATTGAAATTATACTTCACTGAGATAGCTCAACACATGAATCCTGTAAAGAAGTTTTTGTATTACTTGTCTTATCTATCAACTGGAAATGGTACAATAACCCTTAGGTAATAGGTCAAACAGCTATGGAAATATTCAGAAATCCACACTACTCAACCCTTGATACTTCAAAAGATGAAGTATTTATTCAAAAATTTACAAAATATCATATCAAATTATTTAGGATTTATTCAAGGAAAATAAGATATGTTTATGCAAAAAGATAGTGACACCTACTAAATTACTGAGATCTGTCCCTGTTTTATTTGATTTCTATCACTTGATTTTTTCTTTCATCTGTCTTTCTTTCATCTATATGCTCTTTCACGCTGGCTATCTTTCATGTTGGCTATTCTTTCAAGCTGGTTGTCTTTAACGCTGGCTATTCTTTCACCTTTATAGTAAATCACACCATTTTTTCCATGTTTCTTCATCTGGGAGTTTGATCTTCATCATCCTCTAGTAAATCTCATATGCCTTTGTATATTTGGTAAATTTAGGCTTATTTACAAAAATGTGATTTACCTCATGCTGGAGGTAAAATAAGTTTTCCAAAATTTCAAGGAGCACTTTGCCTGTGGGAATTCCCTTTAATGAAGAACTCTTGGAATTTTCTTTGGATACTTCCCTCATCTTCTTATCATAATCTTCATGTCTCATGAATTTATCATTGATTACTAAAGGATTGGGCAGATCTTTCTATCTTAATACATCAAACTTGTTCACTGCAATTTCCATTGTTTGACACTTGTCCTCAAGTTGTATCATTAGATTTCTTTTGGAAATCACTTTCCTCACCTCTAAGATAGTTTATGTTTTGTCAGTTATCCCGAATTCTTTTAATTCATACATGTTTTTTGAATTTAGGAATTTTATTATTTCAGAGGCTTCCTCTGGTTTCTTTCCAAGAATAGCTTTTACCTTTTGAATTGCATCACCGACTTCCTTCACCAAGTCATTCTGCTCAAATATGATCTGTATAGAAGGCCAAATATCATTAATTGAGTTAATGATATTGGCCCACAACTGTTGTTTTGCTTGGGCTAAAGGCTCTACTAAAGTCAATTCCTTCTCTAACTTTTCGATTTTGTCAATCAATCTTTTGGCTTTCTCTACTTCAACTTTATGCATTACTTGATCCAATTTATTTTCATCTTCTAAACTTTTTATTTGTTACTTGAGTTTATTGATCTTTGTATTTTGGATGGAAATATCCTCCATTTCTTTGATCTATTTGTTCACCTCATTAATGGGATGGGTTGTCGGTATTGTTGATGTTGTTGTTGATGTATTTGCTGGAATTTCTATTGATACTAGAGCTGCTATAGACAATGGAGTTGATGTAGAAGCTAAGGGAATAGCAGTAATGGGAATTATTTCCATGCTGGCTTGTTTTTCTTGCACAAGTTTATCCATTTATGTTTCCATTTCTTTCAGTTGAGCTGTCAACTGAATGATGAGATTCATCATTTCATCTTTTTTGTTATCAATTTCCAAAACCTCCTTGGTTTTTGGATGCTCTGTAGTTGTTAAATTTAGCTGTTTCTTTATGCAGCTATGTCTGCATTCTTATTTTTTATTATTTTTTATGCTGCTTTGATATCTTTTGGATTATAATCAACTTCCATTGTCAAATATTCAAGTGACTTTATCCTGTTATCCTTTCCCTGTGATGAATATTTCTCCAGCTTCAACTGTGCCTTTATATTTTCTAGAGAATTCTGTAACTTCCGGACACTTAAATATTTGTGTGTCATGGTGGAATAGATCATTTCTCTTGCCTATTTGTGAAACTCAATCTGGCCAATTGGGTGCACATATTTGGTAAGAACTTCAAAGGCTATCTTTTTATAATCTTCTGATGTTTTTGGGGCCTACACTTTTGGCTGTAGAAATGTCATTTTAGTCTTTCTTGTTTTGAATTCAAAACCTAAAAGAAATCTATTCTGGTCACTAGGAGTTTGTTTCCAATACTGTGCATATGTTACAGCCTTTAATGCTTCATTTCTAATTTTAGTCTCTTTGTATTTTTTCATGATATGTTTTTCTTTCTCAACTGGTTTGCTACATGATGAAACTTCTGCACTATTCTGCTTATGAATGATTTGTGCACTGGAAGTTGATTAAAGGTGTGTTTCTTCTAAAAGTGTTGGAGGTGCATCATCTCTGACAAGAATATATGTTTCAATGGTTTCAACTATCTCAACTATCTCTTGCTACTCTATCACAAGATTTAGCTTTGTCTTCTTTCTATACATAAGCTTGAATTTAGTATCAGAAGTAGTTTCTACAGAATAAGAGCCTTCCTCTCTTGCCCTCTTTTAATTTTTGTCCTGTGGGGCTAGAGTAGGCAAGATGGAACTACTATCAACCTACTTTTCCACTTCCTATAAAGTATTTTCCAACCACTTTGATTGGTTAGAATGCTTTTCAATTTCAGGCTTTGACTCATGAATGAAAGGGGTCAATTTGAAATCAACCCTTAATTTACTTATGACACCCAAGGGGTCGTAAGAACATTTGAAACTGTTATTGAACTAAACTCTTGTAAACATTTGTCTGCTTGCTATCCAACATTCCTATTGTTGCATATAAAAGGCCCTAGTTAGTTATTAATATTGAATTGAGTCTTATTTTTATTTGAAATGAAATTGATTTCATCTGAAATCAGGATTTTTCTGATGTATTCTAAAGAAACAATCCTCATTGGGAGGTATTTGGGAAGCTTGTATGGAATTAATTGGCTTCAATACACTCTGATTTCTGTATGATTCTGGTATAAATACCAGTCTCCTATTTTTCTCTGATCTGATATCTATATAACCTTTTTTATTTCTTCATTGATTCTAGGTTGAATGATACTTCTAAGAATATTCACTACTTATTCAATCTTGGAAGTGGTCCTGGCAGCTGCGGCCTTCAATCTTGGTGGGTAAAGCCTTTCAGATATTTTTCGCAAATCAAAAGAGATAGTGGGAAAATAAACAAAATGAGGGGTTTTATTATTGTTTTAAACATTGGGGCTTATCACATGGCGTGGGATTTTATTTCAAATAGTGGTGGTTTCATCGTGCGCATTGGAAGCAGTTTGATGGTTTATCCCACAACAGAAGGCAGTCTGGCGGTTTGGGTAGGAGGGGGTCCGATATAATATGATGGTGACGCGTGGCAAGGGAGGGAGTGGATAAAACCACCCATTTCGCACCCCCCACCATTGGTTTTAAAGATCAGATGTCAGGGGGTGCGAAATAGTTTATTGGGCATTAGATCTGATGAATGATGATCTTGCAGCTAGATGGATATGCAGGTTTTCAAAGAGGTGGGATTGAGAGATTTAGATAGGAAGATGGTTTAGAAATATAATATGGGGTTATATTAAAATTAAATAAGAGGTTCGGGGAACATATTAAGTGGAAGGGTTAATTCAAAGTAAAGTCGGGAAATATATTAAACAGGGGGCTTAATTTAAAAGGGAAGTGGGACCCGATTAATATATTTGATGTTATGCTTTTAAAACTTTGAAAAATTGGGTTTTGATGTTTTAGTTAAAACATAAAGTCAGTCTTATGAAGAATTGGGGATTTAGTAATGGGAATGGGTTTTTCAAAGGGGAAAAGTGGTTTTAGGAGGAGAAATAGGTTTTTACGATAAAGGTAAAATGAAGAGGGAAGGGGTTTTTTATGATAAGGGGAAATGTTAGAAAGATATTAGTGATAAGAAATAAACCAAATTATTCTTTCCATAAGTTTTGAAAAGTATTCTACCTACCCTTTAATTATCCTAACATTTTTATTTCCTTTGTTGGGTTCATTTGAGCTTGCTGGCCCTTTTATTTTCTTTTGATAAGCAAACTAACTTATTTATAACCTTATATCTTCCAGTGGCTCAAATTAAACATATGATATCATTTTATTCTCTACCTCACTACTAATCTACCAAGATTAAATGGTTTGGTCAAATCTTTATTCACTAACTATCATAACATGAAATGTAAAGACAGGAATGACCAAGATTAGATTGTATGATCATCATTAATTGTTTCATTTTGGACAAGCTGCACACAATTTTATTTGCAAAAGTAAAGTAAACTAATAGTAGTGGCATTTTAATGTGCAAAACTTTCAGAATTATTTTTGCTTCTTTTTTTGGGGTTCATATTTTATATCTTTTTTTATTATTATTTTAGGACATACCCTCTTTTCATTTTTTAATATGGAAAAAAATTGCAGAAAGCAAAGGTATGTACAATATTACAAGACTTAACACAGTCAATTCAAAATTATGATCCCTATTATTATAGGACCCTAACAATGGCTCCACTTGGCGATGGCATCTCCTTGCGAGATGTCAAGAACTTTCTGATCAATGGCCTTGGAACTTTGACTTTGCTATGTTTGTAACTCATTTCTGTGATCTCCTTTATTCAAACATATGATGTTATATCTTTTAAAGCTTAAGACTTCCTTTTCAGGCTTCAACTTCATAAGATAATCATCCAATCCAATATAAAATTTGCTATGGTATTTACAATGACAAAAAATGAAACAAATGAACTACTGATTAGTCTGGCGAAAATTAGTGCTTCAGCATTCGACCATTGACTGGTCCACCTGGTAGATTCGTTCCATCTATATCTTTCAAGAAAAATGCATTGTTGCCTCTGTAACCATAAATAGTGTATGGGCCTTTCTAGAGAAAGTAAAATTTCCCATGTTTTCCTTTGTCTTCCCTTTTCGAATACCACTTCAGTACTTGATCACCTATGAAAAAATCATCCGATTTAGCTTTCTTATCAAAGATCTTTTTTATTTTGTATTGAAATACTTTGGATTTGATATAAACTTCTTCCCTGGTTTGCTGCAAATGAATTGTTTGATTTATCCTCCCTTGGATGTCATTTGGTTCTACTTGTAGCTATTGAATCATTTTTATTAATGCCACTCCTAATGAGGATGGAAAAATAGCATCCATCCCATATACCAATTGATAGGGAGATGTACCAATAGATTTCTTGGTAGTTAGTGTTTCTGCCCATAGGGAATTAAGCAACCTTCTATTCCAAGTTTTCTTGTTATCTTCTAACAACTTCTTGATGATGTTGACTAGGCTTTTGTTTGAATATTCTACTAGTCCATTACCTTGAGGGTAATAGGCAATGGAATGGCCTAGGGTGATATTGTATTTGTTACAAAAATCTACCATTTTCTTAGATTTGAAGCCAGTAGCATTATCAGTTATGAGATTTTGTGGGCATCCAAATCTAGAAAGGATGTTGTTCTCAAGAAATGAAATAATGACAAATTTTGTGGCTTGTCTAGAAGGGATGGCTTCTATCCACTTGGTAAAGTGATCAGTGGTTGCCAATATCCTTTTATGTTGGGTAGAGGAGGGTGTGTGAATTTCACCAATGAAGTCTAAACCTTATTGTTGGAATGGCATTTCTACAGAAATAGGTTTGAGGGGTAATGGTAAGAGTTTCTTCTTCCCTTCAAATATCTAACATTTGTGACAGGAGGTCCCATACTTTCAAACATCTGCAAAAAGGGTGGGCCAGTAAAAACCTACCCTCAAAATTTTGTTAGGAGCTGTTTTCCAGTATAGGTGTCCTCCACAGTCTCTTGCATGAATTTCCTACATAATTTTGTCAGCTTCATCTTTTAATCAACAATTTAACGGGATGCCACCATGATCTTTCCAAAATAACACATTATCTAAGATACAATATCTCATTGCCTTCATTTTTAAGAATCTACTTTTAGTTCTAGATAAACTAGGAGGAGCTTGTAGGTTGAGTAAAAAAAATGTAAGGTATACATACCAGGATGAATCTATAAAAGCTTCACTGATTTGTGGAGTCGCCATCTCTTCCTGATCATATATGGAAACAATGAAATTTGTGTCTAAGGCTCCACACTTCGATTCACCCATGATTTTGGCCAAACCTTGGCATTTTATTAATTTTGTAGGCTTGATTTAAATATTATAATCTAGTATTGTGGCAATCCATTTGCCTCTTTTTCCATCAGGTCCATTATGAGTTAGAATGTCCTTTACAACTGAGTTTGGAACATATGCTATTATATGAGAGTATAGAATGTATACTCTAAAATCTTTTATGGCTTTCACTAAAGCAAGAGCTTGTTTTTCCATGATATTATACTTTAGTGTAGCATCTCTCAAAGTTTTACTGAAAAAATCAATGTGTTTTTCATAACCCTCATCATTATTTTGCAACAAGACTGTTGCAATTGTGTGATTCTAAAGCAAATGAAAAAATTATGAAATCTCTGCTAAAATTAGGACTAATTATAAGGACAAGTGTTTTAGTAAGGGCTTCTTTGATTGCTTCAAAAGACTGTTTAGCCTCTACTTTCCACTTAAGTGTTGAATCCTTTTTTAACATGCTATTTAATTCTTTAATTAGTTCTGCTAAATTAGAAATGAATCTTCTAAGAAAAATTATTTTTCCTATAAATGATTGTAATTATTTAATGTTCCTAGGACAAATGATGTTTAAGATTTCTTCTATTCTAGCTGGACCAATTATAATTCCCTCTTTTGAAATTATGTGTCCTGGGAGTTTACCTTACTCTAATCCAAAAAATGACTTTTTTGGATTTAAGGATATACCAAACTTTTTGCATTTTATGAACATTCTTCTTAGATGCTCTAGGTGTTCATTATCAAATTTGGAAAATTCCATCCAAGTAAATGACTATAAATTCAAGGATTTTATTTGCAAAGGCTATGTCCATAGCTCTTTGGAATGTTTCTCCAGCATTCAACAATCCAAAGGGCATTTTCAAATACATGAAATTTTCCCAGGGAGTGGTAAATGAAGTCTTTGCTTGATCTTCGGGTTGGACTAGGATTTGGTTGTACCCAGAGAATCCATCAGGTAATGGAATTATGGATGACCCTACCACCCTCTAGAGAATGTGATCCATTTTTGGGAGGGGATAGTTATCCTTCAGTGATACTTTGTATAAGTTTCTGAAATCAACATAGAGTCTGGTTTCTCCTATTTTCTTTCTAGTGGGAACTAAATTAGAGACCCAGTCAGAATATCTGATGGGTGTTATGATTCAAGCATCATACATCCTTCTAAATTCTTTTTATATAAATGGCATAAGAACATGGTTAATTCTCCTAAGATTTTGTTTAAAGGGCTTATGATTTTCTTTAATTGGTATCTTATGCTGGATAATGATGGTATCATAAGACTTGAGGTCTTCATAACTCCAAGCAAAGATGTCTTGGAATTCTTTAAACAAGCTAATGTACTTCAGCTTTTCAGCTGGAGGTAATTTCTTAGATATCTTGATAAGCTTCGGATTTTTTTCTGTTCCTATGTTTCATTCCTCTATATCTGACCTTAGAGGCTCCATTTTAGGTTTTCTAGCTACATCATTGGAGTCAAAGAGGTCTTTTAGTGGGGCTAATCCCTTAGGAAAACTGTTGTCTTTGAGGTTTAAAAATTTTTATTCATCATTGATTAATTCCTCAATTTCTACTATTTCTAATTTTTCTATTTCTACTTTAGTGAATTTAGTTGGTTCTATCTTATTTACATAATTTACATCTATCTCATTAATTATGGTATTATCTGTATCTATATTACAATTTTGAAACTCTCACTCATAATTCATAAAACTATAAATTTGTGAGTCTTGTGAAAAGATTTGCCAATACTTCAAATTATCAGGTATGGTTGGCCTATGTCTTAACTCAGTTGCGTATTAATGATTTGGCTGAAAGGGTAATCTGCATGTGCTGGAAAAAGTGGTCAAAATATATGCTTGCATATTCTGCTTTCTTGGAATGACAATAAAGTCAGTTTCAAGAAAACATCTTATTAAATCCAGGATAGTTTCATTGTATCAACTAATTCTAGGGTTATTCACAATATACTCTCCCTTGACTTGTTTGATAATGAGTTCTGAGTCTCCCATGATGAAAACTCTTTTAACTCCAAGTTTTCTTACGATTCACAGGCCTAGCACTAATAATTTATATTCTTCCATGTTATTAGCGCATTTGAAATTTAATCTGAAAAAATGTCCTTCTGAATGATCATTTTTCTAAATTGTAGATCCATACTCCAACTCCTACTCCTAATATATTTACAGAGCCATCAAAATCTAAGTGCCACAAATATTCATGAGTTACGTTTTCACTGTCGACTTCTTTGTGTTTTTCTTCTACAGCTGTGATTTATCTTTGTCATTGTCTGAATTACATAGGATAAATGAGTCCAGATTAGAATGCATGGAATAGATAAGGTAATTATGTGGTTTTTTTGCACTACTGACCATGAATTTCATCAAGGTTTCTCTATAAAGCTTCTTTTTCTGGCCAAATATAGAAATGGTAGCATATGACATGTCTAATTGTAGTGATCCCTGTAATTTTTCTTCCCATGAGCGAGATAATAACATACCATATTTGGGAGGGATATCATAAACTGCAATTTCCATAACAATACTCTTTGCTGGGAACTAGACTAGAGTTACACACAAATATTTTATCAATCCAAGGCATTTGACTTGACTAGAATCAAAGGAGAACAATTCCTTGTAGGTTCTGGTGATGTCTCTGTGATTAAGTTATGAGATGCTCCTGAATCCAACATAGCATTATGTAAAATTTATTCATGAATGTTTAAGCTAATGTACAATGGAGGGACACCCCCTTATTGATGTTTTTTGTTTACCTCAGGACCAAATAATAACTCAGGTTGATCATCATTAAGATTTACAACATCTTCGCCTTCACCTATGTTTAGTGTTTCAGTAATTTGTGCCTTGTATGATTCATTTTTCACCAACTTCGTTAAAGGAACTGGTATTTTCAATTTGGTTATATCAATTTTGATATTAAATGGCATTTGAGTTTTACATAATTGAATGATTTCATCTTTACCAATTGTGGTTTGTGTGTTTTTGTCTTCTTTATCAACAGTTGGTAATTCATTTTGTGTGTCAACTGTTTTGTTTTCAATTTTATTTTCTAGAACAGTTTGAGTAGCAGTTGAAGTTTGAATAGAAGTTGATGTGACGTCTACAATATTTGGGCTAGAAACCTTCTGAGTTTCTCTAGGGAGAATTTGTAGAATTTTGGTCAGAAGAGCTTCTACTGTTTTCTTATTTTGTGTTTGGACTGATTTCTTAGTAGGAACTTTTGTGTTCCTTTTTCTTTTAAGGCTATATTGTTTATGAACTTTGTAGTTAGCAGATTCATAGCCTTGTTTTTAGTCAAAGGTTTCTCCAGATTCTAATTGCAATTGTTGTAACATGTACAACTCTTGTTCATATTGGGTGAGAAAAATTGTATTTTCATCATTTATTCCCATCATGTTTATTTGGGTGTCCTGGTCTTCTTCATGTTGTTGTGAACTTTCAGCATAATTTTCCTGGAAAGGTGGTCTAATCTATTGATCAGGTACAACTTCTCTTGATTTACCAGTATTATGATTTTTCTTAAAGTTGGGGTTTCTAATTTGGGGACCTTGTTGATTTTCCCATTGAGGTTTTCTTTCCATGTTTTCTAGTCTATCCATTAGTATTTCCATACTTTTAGCGAAACTATATATCTTAACATCTAAAGTGGATGGTTATTCCTTCATGGTCACTCTCCTTTCATTCCTCATCCTGGCTCTTTTAGCTAATAAGCTAGCTTCTACTAACTGCATCACTTTTCATTTGTTCTAAAGTTGCAGGGTTTCTTTCTCTTAATTCATAGGACATGTCAACATCAAAACCATCTTGAAATTTAATCAGGGCCAAGTCTGGTGGAGGTCTAAGATTCATTGGAATTGCATTCTAAATGTTGTTAAACCTAGTACAGTAATATTGAACTGTTTCATTAGGAGATCCCCTAATGTTTTCATATTCAGATAATATATGTAAAGGGTTTTTCTTTCTTTCCCATATAGTTATAAACAATTGGTGGAAAGTAGCTAAATCAAAAATATGGTTAGCAAGTAAATATTTGAACCATTTTTTAACATCTCTTGCTAGTGTTGTGCAAATAATCTCATTTGAACATCAGCTTCATCAACTTCATGCAATTCAAAATAATATGTCATTTTATTTACATGTTGAGTAGTATATTGAACAGTACCATCAAACTGAAAAATTTTACTCCGGTAATATTGTGGCATAGCATGTAAAGGGGCATGTAAGGCCAAAGGGGCATATCTGGCTACCATGGCTAAGACTTTAGCTTCACCGGGAGGAAAAGTAGTAGTGCTTGAAGATGAACTTGGAACATTTGAAGATGAACTTGGAAGACTTGAAGATGAGCTTGAAACGTTTGAAAATGAACTTGAAACTTTAGGTTTGAGAGGAATTTTAGGTAAGAATGGTTATGTGGAATGAACTATAGTGGATATTATAGATGAGGTGGTACTAAATAAAGTTGTATTTATAGTTTCCGAAGATATTGTAGAATGCTTAGGGGTAGTAGCAGTTAGGTAAACTAATTCGACTGACTGTTGAAAATAGGCTTCGTCTATATCTTTAATCAAAGTTGAGGTCAAAACATCAAGTTTGTTAAGAGTGTATAGAACATGTTGATCTAAATCAAGTTGTATAGTTTCCTTCTTTAATTCAATAAATTGCATAAAATTGGGGTCTATTACAATATCATAGATTGAGTTTTCATATTTGGTTCTAAATAAAGAATGCTCAAATGATAAATCAAATTGAATATCCTATATGCTTGATAACTCTTTAGGAAGTGAATTTTCTTATCAACCGACTATTCCTTCCTAGACTTTATACTTTTTTTATGTTTCATCCTCTAGTAAATCTCATCTGCCTATGTATATTTGGTAAATGTAAGCTTATTTACAAAAAGGTGATTTACCTCATGCTGGAGGTAAAATAAGTTTTCCAAAATTTGAAGGAGCACTTGACCTATGGGAATGCCCTTTAATGAAGAACTGTTGGAAGTTTCTTTGGCTAATTCCCTCATATTCTTATCATAATCTTCATGTCTCATGAGTTTATCATTGATTACTAAAGGATTAGGCAGATCTTTCTATCTTAATACATCAAACTTGTTGATAAACCTGTTCACTGTAATCTCCATTGTTTGACACTTGTCCTCAAGCTGTATCATCAGATTTCTTTTGGAAGTCACTTTCCTCACCTCTAAGATAGTCTCTATTTTTCAGTTATCCCAAATTATTCTAATTCATACTTGTTTTTGGAATTTATTAATTTTCTTATTTCAGAGGCTTCCTCTGGTTTCTTTCCAAGATCAGCTTTTACCTTTTGAATTTTATCACCAACTTCCTTCACTAAGTCATTCTGCTCAAATATGATCTGTATAGAAGGCCAAATATCATTAAATGAGTTAATGATATTGGACCACAACTATTGTTCTGCTTGGGCTAAAGGCTCTGCTAATGTCAATTCCTTTTCTAACTTTTGGATTTTGTTAATCAATCTGTTGGCTTTCTTTGCTTTATTTTTAGACATTACTTGAGAAAAATTCTTTTCATATTCTAACCTTTTTAATTTGTTCCTTGAGTTCATTGATCTCTGTATTTTGGATGGACATGTCCTCCATTGCTTTGATCAATTTTTTGGCCTCATCAGTGGGATGGGTTGCTGGTATTGTTGATGTTGTTGATGATGTAGTTGTTGGAACTACTGTTGATACTGGAGCTGTTGTAGACAATGGAGCTGACGTAGAAGTTATAGGAATAGCAGTAATGGGATCTGTTTCCATTCTGGCTTTTTTTTCTTCCACAAGTTTATCCATTTCTGTTTCCATTTCTTTCAATTGAGTTTTCAAGTGAATTATGAGATTCATCATTTCATCTTTTTGACAGTTTCCAAAACCTCTTTGGGTTGTGGATGCTCTGTAGTTGGTAAGTTTAGTTGTTTCTTTAGTACATAGCTATGGCTGCATTCTTCTTTTTTATTATTTCTTCTACTTCTTTGATATCTTTTGGATTATAACCAACTTTAATTACAAAATCTTCAAGTGAATTTACCCTGTTATCCTTTGCTTGTGATGAAGATTTCTCTAGCTTCAACTGTGTATTTATATATTCTAGAGAATTTTGTAACTTCTGGACACTTAAAGCTTTATGTGTCATGGTGGAATAGATCATTTCTCCTTCCTCTTTGTGAAACTAAATTTGGTCAATTGGGTGCACATCTTTGGTAAGAACTTCAAAGGCTGTCTTTTTATAATCTTCTGATGTTTTTGGGGCCTACACTTTTGGCTGTAGAAATGTCATTGCATCTTTCTTGTTTTGAATTCAAAAGCTGAAAGAAATCTATTCTGGTCACTAGGAGTTTTTTTCCAGTACTATGCATATGTTATAGCCTTTAATGCTTCATTTATGATTTTAATCTCTTTGTATTTTTCCATGATATATTTTTCTTTCTCAACTGGTTTGCTAGATGATGAAACCTCTGCACTATTCTACTTCTGAATGATTTGTGCACTAGAAGTTGATGGTAGGTCTATTTCTTCTTAAAGTGTTGGAGGTTCATCATCTCTGACAACAATATCTATTTCAATGGTTTCAACTATCTCAACTATCTCTTCCTGCTCTATCATTGGATTTAGCTTTGTATTCTTTCTATACATAAGCTTTAATTTAGTATTAGAAGTATTTTCTACAGAATAAGAGCCTTCCTCTCTTGCCCTCTTTGAATGTCTATCCTGTGGGGCTGGAGTAAGCAAGATGGAAATATTATCAACCTACTTTTCCACCTCCTGTAAAGTATTTTCCAACCACTCTGACTAGTTGGAATACTTTTCAATTTTAGGATTTGACTCATGAATGAAAGGGGTCAATTTGAACTTAACTCTTAATTTACTTATGACACCCAAGGAGTCATAAGACCATTTGAAACTTCTATTGAACATAAACTCTTGTAAACATTTGTCTGTTTGATTTCTAGCATTCATATCGTTGCATATAAAAGGCCCTAGTTGGTATTTAATCTTGAATTGAGTCTTATTTTTAGCTCAAAGGAATTTGATTTCATATAAATTTAATATTTTTCTGATGTATTCTAATGAAAATATCCTGATTAGGAGGTATTTGGGAAGCTTGTATGGAACTAATTGGCTTCCATACACTCTGATTTCTATATGATTCTGATATAAATACTAGTCTCTTGTTTTGCTATGATCTGATAGCTATAGAACCATTTTTATTTCTTCACTAATTCTAGGTTGAATGCTACTGCTAAGCATATTCACTACTGGATATAAAAAATAATCAATGAAGTCTTTGAAACTGAATTCAGTGGAATCCTTTCTAATCAAGGATTTCCAAAAGACAACAGATTGGGGATTACCCTCTATGTCAAGTTTTTGTAGGCTAACTGCAAACCTTTCTGGTTGGAAATATACAAACATATGAAACAATTCTGCGGAGTATTTGAATACTCCTTCTTCTAGTAGTTTTATCAGTTGATCATGGATTGCATCTGCCAGGTATTGGGAAAATTTGAAAGTTGTGGTTGGAGGCTTACCTGGGAAAAATATTGATCAGAAAACAAGAATAGATTCATCTACATTCTCATTAGTGAAATGTCCTAAAATACAGGACAAAATAGTCACAATTTGTCTTGTTATTTCTGAAAACATGGTAGCTTAGTATGGGGGATTGTTTTTAGGAGTTTCTATTGATGGAGGGAGGAAAGTGTTAAACACCATGTTGAAGCACACACATGGTGTATGAGGAAGAAGAATGCACACACAAGAGAAACAACACACAATGAAAGATAAGCGTGAGGCTTTCTTATTTTCCATTATACAAAGATGTACATTTATATGATGAAGCAGGACTCTTGAGCCCATATTCCAAGGTCACTTGGACTCCATTGTGACTTTTCGCATTCCACACCTACCCATGTAGGATTAGGTGTTCCAACATCCCCCCTTAATCCGAAGGGGTATGTGTGAGTCCAAGAAAAGAGTTGTAATACAAATATGCAAAGTATACATGGCATCACTTGGGTTGAATCAACTCTCTGAAATGTTGGAAAAAAGAGGTGGTTTTAGGATGACCACAAACACTGGAACACAATACTTGTTGTAGTTCCCGAAACTCTTCCAAAACTGGCAAGAAGCTGAAAGCTTCTGCTAGAGGAATTTTCCCTCATAAAAAAGGGAGACCTTCAACCTAAAATAAGGAAGGTCTACTACCTGTGATGGTTTTAGGATGTCCACCAACCAAAGATGATGGTTTTAGGTTATCCACCAACTGAAAATGATGGTTTTAGGTTATCCACCAACCAAAGATGATGGTTTAAGGTTGTCCACCAACCAAAGGCATGCTCATGGGCATCCGTGTCTCTGGCTACATCTCTGAATCCGGAATGACGAATTGTGGCTCGGGCTCGCTTGAACTGCTGGCTACAACTCTGAACATGGAATGAGAGATTGTGGCTCAGGCTCGCTTGATCTGTCGTCGAAGCTTGTACATGACCACCATTTTCCCCCCTATCAGGGACAAGGTGAGATGATGGCGAAAACTCAACTGCAAGTTTGTTCAATATGCGTGAGCAAGTTCTAACATGTGTCGTAAACATCTTCTTGGCTGCTGATGCCCATTGCCAAGAAGCGATCCATCCAAGATGAATCTTGGTTCTTTCAGGAGGCTTGTGTCTGAAGCATCTGTCTGAAGAATGGGTGTGCCAACCATAGTGCTTGCATGGATGAAGATCAAAACAGTGATCTTTCGTATGGCCAACTCGATCATAGTGTTGTCATGTTACAATCTGTTGTGTAAGTGGAACACGATCTGGAACAGCCGCAGGTGAACTGTCACACAAGAATCCGGCACTCTGAAATTTGATGGGCTTTGTGTAGTCTGGAATATGAAAGGTCACATCCTTGTCATATCCAAGACCAGTTCAGTGCTTGTTGTGGACAAGCTCTTCCCAAGGTCTGATGATGGGCTTAGGAAGTGCAGGCTAAGCTGTTGCATCTGCATGTACATCTGCTGAATGTGAATCATCTAGAACTTTGTCTTCTTTCTTCTGATGAGAGTCCTTCACAATGTTCTGAACAGAAACAGGTTCAGAATGGTGACTCTTTTGCTGAAGTTCTTCTTGTTGGAGCTGAGATTCCAACTATAAAAACTCAATCTTCTCATGTGCATCTTGTAAACAACTGTGAATTTTACAAAGAGCATCCTTGCTCATTTTTATCATGTCATCAACATTTGAATGAATGATGTCATTCAACAACACTAATGCCTCATTGATTTTGGCCATTTTCAACAACTTAGGCTCAAAAAATGAAAGGGTGTCGGCTACAACCGAAAATGCACCCGTTTACAATGTGATGCAACAAATACAAATGACACCAAAAGAATTTCCAACTATGGAAATCTCAAGTACAAAATCTACTTCTCAAATAATGGAGGACAATCAACAATCCAACAACTCAAATACACTTCAAATCTTGAATGAAGAGGCAAATTCAAAATACAATGTCAGCTCAATACAATATTTCTGCAAAATATGTGCAACTGAAAACACTATGCAGCTGAATTTTTCTTCAATGCGTTGTTTTCAATTATGGCAAACTGTCTTCAAATGTCAATTCTTCAAAAAAAATCACCGTCTTATGCCACAAATCATAATGCAAATCTGCAATTTTGTCTATGTATTCAATCCATCCGTTCACATGTCATTTCCTTCATTTCATTTCTGTTGTTCTTGTCTTCTCTTCTCTCTCTTTCTGCTCTTTCTCTCTTTTCTCTCTCTCTGCTCTTTTTTTTTTTTTTTTTTAATTAATTAAAAAAATAAATTAAGTAAAAATGGAAATGATGGGGAATTTAAAAAAAAAATGTGATGAAGGGAATAAAAGGATAGGGAATTTAAAATGGAAGGGATTGTAGTAAAAATGGGGGGGAATTTAATTTAAAAAGGGGAGGGGATTATATGGAAGGGGTTTATTAATGGAGGGAGGTGGTATTAAAAAACGAATTTAATTAAGATGGCTGGGCTGTATTGTATACAAGTTGGTTGTATTGAATGGTGGGGAGAGTGAATATAAAAAAGTTTTGAAATTTTTAAAAACGCTGACTTGTTTTCACATAGAGTGGAGGTGTAAAGGTAGTGGAAGAGTGTTGATTGTTATGTGTTGAGCAGAGAGGGGTCGTATGCAGACGTGGTAAGGGGATTCGATGGAGTGAGGGCATAGTGGGTAGGGCAGTGTTAAAAACGTTTTTTTTTTAAATTAGAATATTGAAAGGCGGAATGATAGGAATGCGGCATTCAACGCAGAATATTGAAAGGCCGAGTAGGGATGGATAGCTGGTGAATGCGTAAGGGAGCAGAGGGCGTTTGTGAGCACTGTGCGTATGGTGAGGGAAGGAAGGCCGAAAGGCCGTGGTGACAGAGTTTGAGGGAGGAGCCGTGGCTTATATGCGTGGTAAGGGAACGGCAGACATCGTTAGGAAGAGGCGTATTAAATGGGAGGAGCGCAGGTGTGAGGTAATGGGAGTGGGATGATAACGCAGGGAGAGCCGTAAGGCAGAGGGCTATGCTTGGTGGGAGCGTGGAGAAATAAGGGGAAGGGAGTGAGGGGGGCACAGGGGTAGAGAAATAGGGAGACGGGGATGCGTTGAACGCTGGGGTGAGTTGCAGGACCGCGTAGGGTGTAGCTTAGGATTGAACGCGTGGAATGGGAGAGGTGTAAGGCGGGTGGGGATGTAGAGGTTAGTTGCAGGTCATTTATTACAGAGGCGAAAGGATGGAGTTGAGAGCTGTGCAGAGGTGAAAGGGGGGCCAAAAGGCCAAAGATTTGAAACGATTTATTTATTTATTTATTTTTAAATTTAAAAACAGCAGAGAAGAACAGAGAATCCACATTTTTTTTTTCCGCAGCAGAATTTTCTTCCTTTCAAATATATAGCAAAATGGACAAAGTGCAGAAATGAGGGCAACAATAGAATTTTTCCAACAGCAGAGAAACCCAGAATTGCAGAATTTTCCAAATTATTTCAACAGTAAAACTCAGAAATCTTTCCAATAGCTCAGCAGTAGAAAAACTCAAAATTCTTTTCCATTAAAAAGCCAGAAACTTCTACTTCAGAAACCCTCTTTAAACAGTGTTTTCCAGCAACTCTTCAATGCAGAATTTAATAGAAATTGTAGGAGAAATGAGAATGAAAACCTTCAGATGGGCACAACTGCTTTTTCTTCAAAACCAATTCTGAATGCTGCCAATTTCTGAATGCTGCTCCTCCTCCAAAACAGATCTCTGAATGCTGCAGAAAATCTTTTCAAAACACCTCTGAATGGCGGCAAAAACATTGCTGTAGAAATCTCTAAGTGCTTCAGATGTGCAGTGCTGCTCCCAATTTCTGAGTGCTGCAAAAATGTCAAGAATTTTTGCAGATATGCATAGGCCATAGACACAAATGGCTCATTCAAAGTGGAGCAGGGCCAGAAATCGCCCGCTCTGATACCATGTTGAAGCACACACATGGTGTATGAGGAAGAAGAATGCACACACAAGAGAAACAACACACAATGAAAGATAAGTGTGAGGCTTTCTTATTTTCCATTATACAAAGATGTACATTTATAGTACAATGGTGTGACTCTTGGTTTCATATTCCAAGGTCACTTGGACTCCATTGTGAATTTTCGCATTCCACACCTACCCATGTAGGATTAGGTGTTCCAACAGAAAGTCTAAAAGATTTGAAACCTTTTAGGCAAGTCCAGCTTTAAGTAAAGATCAGTAAGGGTTTCAATGGAGATAGTCACTCCCTTTGGTTGTGGTTGAACTGCAATATTTGATTGATGGAATGAGCAGTGATTGTAAATAGGATTTCTTTGTTTGGAGTAATTATAGCTCTTTAATTTGGAAAATAGCTTATTTGGCACATTCTGATGAGTTCAGGAAACTGATAGGTTTGTGGAAATACGTTTTTGAGCAGGTTATAGTCCAAAAATGAATATCATCTACCTGATCAAAAAATTTATCATGGCTCCAACAATAGAGCTCTAAAAGGTTTCTATCAGTAAAAGTGTCATTAATTTTGAAGTCTTTATCGGCCAAAGGGGTATGCTCAACATCTAACAATGGTGGTTCAAGAGTGTTTACAATCTAGAAACTTTGGGAAGCCATTAATTTGATTTGTTTATCAATTTTTGTGCTTAATTGATGAAGGTAAGTACTCAGGATTACCTGGAATATTGAAGCTTTGGTCCTACAAGGGGTCGTGGTAGCTACGGGCTTCAATCTTGGTCGATAAAGGCTTTCAGGTATTTTTCGTAAATCAATAGAGATAGTGGGAAAATAACAAAAATGAGGGTTTTTATTATTGTTTTAAACACTGGGGCTTATAACATGGTCCAGGGGTTTATTTCAAATAGTGGTGGTTTCATTGCGTGCATTGGAAGTGGTTTCATGGTTTATCGTGCAACAAAAGGGGCTCTGTCAGTTTGGGTAAGAGGGGCTGCGATATAATCTGGTGGCGTTGCGTAGCAAGGGAGGGGGTGGATAAAACCACCCATTTCACACCCCCCCCCCATTGGTTTTAAATATCAGATGTCGAGGGGTGTGAAACAAATTATTGGGCGATAGATCTGATGAATGACGATCGGGCAACTAGATGGATATGCAGGTTTTCAAAGAGCTGGGGTTGGGAGATTTAGATAGGCAGATGGTTGATGAAATATTATATGGGTTTACGTTAAAATTAAATAAGGGGGTTGGGGAATATATGAAGTGGAAGGGTTAATTCAAAGTAAATTCAGGAAATATATTAAACAAGGGGGTTAATTTAAAAGGGAAGTGGGACCCGATTAATATATTTGGAATTGCACTTTAAAAGCTTTGAATAAGTGGGTTTTGATGTTTTATTGAAAACATAAAGTTAGTCTTCAGCGGAATGGGGTTTTAGTAATGGGAATGGGTTTTTCAAAGGGAAAAAGGGGTTTTAGGAGGGGAAATAGGTTACTAGGATAAAGGTAAAATGAAGAGGGAAACAATTTTTTATGATAAGGGGAAATGTTAGAAAGATATTAGTGATAAGAAATAAACCAAATGATGCTTTTCATAACTTTTGAAAAGTATTCTACCTACCGTTTAATTATCCTAACATTTTTATTTCCTTTATTGGGTGCATTTGAGCTTACTGGCCCTTTTATTTTCTTTTGATAAGAAACTAACTTATTTCTAACCTTATGTCTTCTAATGTCTCAGATTAAACTTATGAGCTCATTTTATTCTCTACCTAACTATTGATCTTCCAAGATTAAATGGTTTGGTCAGATGTTTTTTCACTAACTATCATAATATGAAATTTAAAGACATGAATGACTAAGATTAGATTGTATGATCATCATGAATTATGGCATTTTGGACAAGTTGCACACAATTTTATTTGCAAAAGTAAAGTAAACTAATAGTAGTGGCATTTGAATGTACAACACTTACAAAATTATTTTTTCTTCTTTTTTGTGGGGTTCATATTTTATATCCTTTTTTTATCTTTCTTTCTTTTGGTCCTTTCATTATTCTTTTAGGACATACCCTCTTTTCATTTTTTTATAATGGAAAACATTTGCAGAAAGAAAAGGTATGTACAATATTACAAGACTTAACATAGTAAATTCAAAATTATGATCCCTATTATTATAGGACCCTAACAAGCAGCAGAATTGCAGGATCCCCATAACGAGGAATCTTTGAAGAAGCACGGGGAATATAAAAGGTTCCCAAAGGCCTAGATTTTGATAGTGTCAGAATTGGATGAGTGGGTGGTCAATTTTACACGCTATAAATTCAATGGTACAATTAGTTTCAACAGTTGGGCCTTTCATTTTTTTGCCATTTTCGGAAGTGGAGGTACGTGATACAGTCATGTTATGTTTCCTTTTTGTTATTGCTAAGATGATGTATTATTTGTGAGATCCCTGTGTGACACTTTTTTGAGGGATGAATGTTATCACATTATTGTGAGATTTTGATGCATGTTGCGACATTATTGTGATACTGTATTAGCTTTTCATGCTGAAGGGAATCCCATTTTGAGTGAGTGTTCCCATAGGGAGAGCATCTCCTGGAGAGACAAGCCACTTTAGTTGAGGGTTTATGTCATTGTTATGACAAAGAATATTCCATGTACATCATCATCATTTACATCATTATATGAAGTGGCCTCCACCATCTTGACATCAGGCCTAAAGACATAGCCCACGTTGGGTGAACTCTGTTATCAAATGTGTCGTGTTCTTGATTTTCTGATCGTAATTATGTTTCCTCCTGTTTAAGCATGCACATGTGGTTATTTTATGCTCTTTTAAATGCAATTATAAGAACATCACAGGAGTAAACGATCTTGGATAATTCTGGTAGTTGAAGGAACTCGGATAAAGTTTGGTATCTGAGGGATCTTCTTGCTGATGTGAATTGAAAGTTTGAACGACTGAACATGAAATAATGGAGGATGGCAAGGAAATGTATGAGGCCTTAATTAGGATGTCCAAAATTATGGACATAATGTATGATGCTCATGAGAAGGAAAAAGAGAAACAGGGATTAGAGAACGATGCTCTATCTACATCTTTCAGTGAACATTCATTGCCCTAATTTTCTTCTTGTCATTTGAATCAAGAGATCAACCATAGCCTTCAAATAGAGAACGTTGAATTGAAAATACTTATTTGACAAGAGAAAGAGGAGAAGCAAATATTGTAGCTTCAGTTGCAAATCACGGAAGAGGCCTTGGAAGAATTGAGGTGCAATGATCGGAGCCTTCAAGAAGATCATATTGAATTAAAGAGGCTTCTACAAGAAGATAAAGAGGAGAAGAAGAGGCTATAACTTTAGCTACAAGCCACGAAAGAGGCCTTGGAGGAGTTGAAGCGCAATGAAGGCTTAGAGAAGCCATCATCACTTGTTTCAGAATCAAAAATTGAGGTAAACAATTTTGATAATTATTTAGTTTCATCTTCACGTGATGTTATTTCTGTTGGAAATGTGGAGATACCCATTATAGGAACCGGCATGAGACTCCATACCAAGAAGGGGTATAAAGGAGGAGGAATTGGTGTTAATGGAAAAGGCATGACTTACCCATTGGAGGTCATGTGAAGACCTCGATATGGAGGTTTGGGATACACTGAAGGAGAGTGCTCAAAGGTGTCAGAAGCTTCCAAGACATTGTTGAAACCATCGAGGAAAGAGAATTATGGAAACACTTCAGCACCATCGCATGGCAGTGCATATTGCATAGGAAGAGCTAAGGCAAGCTTTCATCACCATAATTGTGCCAGAGACAACCATACATTGTTGAACTCGTCGAGGAAAGATAATGATGGGAACACATCACGTTTGTCCCATGTCAATGCACATTGCAAAGGAAGAGCTGAGGCAAGCTCTCATCGTCATAATTGCACCAGAGACAACTAGGTAATGTATAAACAGTCTTTGTATTCTAATTTTCATTTCAAATACAAGTATGTTAATAGTGAACAAAAATCATGGCATCGAAAACTATGTATTTTTTTTTATGCAACCATGTGTTTTTTGAGTTATGGAAGAGAATGAAAACACAAAAGAGGATGAGGCGTGTGAGGCCTTCTCCACAACATGGTAAGAAGAAGGTAAATTAGGTCTAGAGGAAGAAGATTTATTGTATTCAATGTGACAAAGGTGGTCATCAAAGATCCATGTGTTGGAGGCTCCATCTAAAGCAGTGTCTCAAGGACAAAGCGTTCATGCATGAACCAATTGGAAAAAGTTGTTTGAAAAGAAAATCCACCACAGGAAGATGGCCCATTCACTTTGATAAGTGAGAGATTCATTTTCTAGATGTGTTAGCTTTTCATGGCCATATATTTTTAAATCATGCGTTGCAACATAACTGTAACAATGTTGATGTGTTTTCCATCGTTCGTTAAGAAACGATGATGTTTTGGACTTGTATTGATAGTTGGGGTATTGTTTCCATTTTGATGTAAACTTCACCACTGAGTATGCATTATAATATAGTGGCAAGTATGGGATGCTTGGGTCATTTATTGGTCATGTAATTAAGCATGTAATTTTCAACGATTGTACTATAGTTTTGTAGAGGATGCAGGTTGTTATCACCAAATTGAGTCATGTTGTGCTGCTGCGATGGTCAACCTCAAGTAACTATTTCAAACTAGCTTTTGATTGAAGATTAGCCTCTTCAACTTGAGAGGGATCTCTCAACTTATCAAATGATTTGCAATGAAAACTCTATTATATGGCTAACACTATAATAATGACTTGATTGTATATGATTGCAGGTGGAAAATGTAGAATATTTCCTACCATTGGGTTTATGGAGCCAGTGCTAGGGAACTCAATGACAATGGCTCTCCTTGTGGAAGCTGAGGCATGTAGATATTTAAATGAAAGGACAAAAAACATATAATTTACTCAATATATAAATTTTCAAAGGAAATCAGAGCATGAGAAACATAAATTCTGAGTAATGAACATTAAGATATTGAAAGCAGAATATTGATAAAGATATACAACAGTTTAATGCTTGAAGGAAGTCAGAGCATGAGAAGCACAAATTCTAAGTAATCAAACATTAATATATTGATGAAATTAGCAAGATACATAGGACAAGTTTCATGAAAACATCAAATGAATCTCAGGTGAAGGAGAAAGTCCACAACCACTGTCTATTACTAATCATAACAATTTACAATAGTAGTAGTCACAAGTAACATCTTCCAACCCTTTTTTCCTTCCACACTACAAGGAAAAGACCCTCTAGCGGAGGTTATAAAGGAGGTCTTTAGTGTTATAAAATTGGCCAAAATTGTCAAAAAAACATATGCTACCACATCCGTTTCTGGTAACGGAGTTTTTGGCAGAGCTTTTACGGAAATTGAACACAACTAAACAAAAATGGGTGGCCGAAGGTTATTATGGATGTTTTTTCATCGATGCTCTTATCAGGTTTGAACGCACTGGTGCGTATCAGTAGATAGCGCACCAGGGTGGTCTAAGGAGAATGCACTGAGTCATTAAGGAAAATAATAGCACTGGGCCTGGTGTTGGTGATACAATGCACGAGTCCATTCTAATTGGTCTTGGTATTTGAGTGATGCCCATAGGTCATATATGCGCACCGGTGCGTGTATCTTTATGAGGCATTGGTGCTCTGTATCATAGAAAGGAACCGAGATTTATAATTGGTATCAGTATTCGTGCGATGCACATGGCATCTACAAATGCACCAGTGCTTATAGATATATAAACGCCCTAGTGCGCAGTATCACACAAACGCACCGATATTTATAACTGGAATCGGTATTAGTGCAGTTCCCATAGAATCGTAAACGCACCAATGTGTATAGACACATAAACGCACCGGGTTTCATTTTGTTTTTTTTAGAAACATCCACCTCTGACAGTCTAATTAATGTGATTGTTTTAAATTCATTATTCATCAAAAGTCAACACATATATATAATATTATAACAATATTCATATCAATTAAATTTTTATTAGTGCATTTGAGAACGACAAAGGAGAACGCAATAGCGACAATGGAGAATATATATATATATATATATATAAGACAGTCTTTATCATACAAAAAGGGACAATTATTCTTATCCCTTTGTCTTTCAATTGGGACACTATGTCCATTACATTAAACAAAATTTTTGATTTCACAGACATATTTCAAAAAATAAAACGCCTTGCTTTGATATCCAAATTACATAGTTATCATCATTCTTCGCTTCAACTACTGTCACTACCAGAGATACTTCCATGACTTGGGTTATTTTCAGGAATGTTGTGTTCACGGTTTTGATTGTTTTCTTCTTCTTCATTTTCCATCTACAAACATAAAAATAAATTGAAATGAGTGTATACACATTGGTGAGAATAATTAAAATTCCAATATTAAATAATATACATCAATGTAAATCAAAAAGAAAAGTGACGTACCATAGCAACAATTGACTCATAAACTATACACATTCTTTCAAAACCATGTACCATGCCATCTTTCAAAATTTCATCTGTTGGTGCAGTTCCATACTTTGTTTCATGCAAGATTTATACCCCATAAAAAATCATATATTTAATATAAAAGATGTTTTTGTTCTATTAATTATAGACAGAGCTAATTAAAACAAGATCAATAGATGCTTACAAATTCCACAAATAAATTATGATATGCCAACATATACTCACAACCCATATTTAACCCAATTTCAATCAATTCGTCTAATGATTCTTCTTTGTATGTTAGCACCTGTTTGAAGATATTCAATGATTATTTTTGTAAAACAACTTAAAAAATACAAAAATGAAATCTAGTTAAGTTCTTATAAGGAAGTAACAATTACTCACAAACTTAGAGATCAACCATTTTCTTCCTTGTCCTCTTGTTTTATGTGTTGAATGGGTTCCATTTTCTTTTCTTTTCTGCAAGAAAATTCTTGAAAATTAATATTTACTGCTAAATTTTTTATTTATTGTACCTAATGATCGAAAAATTCAATGATTACATATTACATTTGAAGCACGTTGTTCTATTCCTTCCACTAGAACCCTCAAAATTTTGTAAAAGTTTCCCCCCCTTTTGTTAACTTCCAGCACCACTCTAGATGAGCCAAGGAGCAATTCATTTTCATTTGCATGTTCTATTTTTTTTCTTGTCTTAGAACAACGTTCCTTTTTTGAGTTGTTGGTCCCTGTAGAACATTAAACAGATGTGAATTAGTAGAGTGTTGTACACATGTTATCTAATAATTTTAAGTATATTATTAATGATAATTGTTCATTTATCATACCTATTAGCAACCGAATTGGACCCTAAGCTGAAAAGGACAAAACATGGTAACAACTAAACCACGCTCAGCCTTGTAGCTAACCCTACAAGGACAGGATAGGGCTCTCTCCATAAAGATAGATATTCAATAAAGTAAAATAATGTTCTGATATTAGGCTAGATAAAATGATGGGAAAAGGTTTAATAAATGAATGAATTTTCAGGGATGTGTGGGATATAAAAGGGACAGTTGAAACTGGGAATTAAATCAGGACACAAGGTATTTCATGGGGCAAGATAGGCCAAATATTTAGCAATCAAGTAGAAATAAGATGGAATGGAAAGACTGGTGAGGAGCTG
Source organism: Pinus albicaulis (assembly GCA_034641835.2). Taxonomy (NCBI): domain Eukaryota; kingdom Viridiplantae; phylum Streptophyta; class Pinopsida; order Pinales; family Pinaceae; genus Pinus; species Pinus albicaulis. Next base: position 39,051,171 of record CM076576.1, read on the forward strand.
AAAAGGGAAAAATGAATGGATCATTTTCAAACAGAAGAAAAACACAAAGTATGAATGATTTCCCAAGGCAGAGCATATAAAATGGATTCTACCTTTCTATCTTGAAAGCATTCAAGAGGAAATGTTTATGTATGAGAGGTGAAACATAACGATTTACATATGAAAAAAAGGAGAGAAAAAAATGCTAAATCTCATACCACATGGATCCCACAAATCAAAGTTGCATCTCTTATTAATCCCTGTCAAACTGTACAATGAAGTGTAGAGCGTTTTCCACACTATTCCCCTACTACTGATTTACAAACTTTAGGCCCCTTTACAAATGATTTACAATTACAATAAATAGGGTAGATTTGTGGGAACATAGATCCACAAAAGAGGGGTTGTTTTAACAGCTGAAGAACCAAAATCTGAAGATAGAAAAAATAACTAAAAATTTTCCCTAAAGAAGGAAAAACATTGCATTTGATCATCTGGGCAGATTTCGTTGTTACATAAAAATAGACAATTTGAAGATCCAATCCTATTTTTTCTACTATTGTAGAAAATCTCGATCTGTTGCTTTCTGTTATTTCGTTTGAAGAAAATTGGCATTTAAAATACTTTGAAATAAAACTGAAATGAAATAATACTTTCGGTGAAGGGAAATTAATTCTTTGAATGGAAAAGGGAAGGGAAGGAGGTAGGTTCCACGTTATAATCGCAATCAGAATGGACGGAGTAGAGGGATATAATATAACAAAACATTTGCAACTCATGTTTGCAATAGTATCATCGCAATCGGGATCGTGGGTTGGGATATTTTTTGAAATAAAGCCAGGTCCGATGGGTAATGTAATAAGGGGGTGTGAAATCCCTTTGAAAATAAATAAAATGATTTTTCATTTTATAAAAAGGGACAAATAATTTTTATATTAAAAGGGTGGAGGACTTTTATGGTGGGACCGGGTATGATAATCGCAATCAGAATCGAAAGTTAGGGTGGGCGAATTTAAATACCTCTGATGAGATGGGAGATAAGCGGAGGTAAAAACCTTTGTAAAATAATTTAAAACAAAAATTAGGACTTACAAAGGAAAAAACCCTTTGTATATATAATTGGACAAAAATATTATGTGGTGGGCCCAGGGTCAATCAGGATCAGAATCAGAGAGGGATCAGAGTGCAACATATGTGAAACGACGATGCCGATTGAGCGATGGACTGTGAGCTTTCAGATCGACGGGGGAAGATCGACGGCGCAGGATTAATCGGGAGTTGGCCGTCGAGAGGGGTCAATCGGAGGAGAGGGATGAAAAGCGCCGATTGGATCGACGGCCAGCATATCATCAGGTGGAGCCAATCAAAGCATAATCGCATCAGAGCTTTTGGCATGGGGCAATCAGAACGCACTTTTTAAATGTTGTGATGCGATTAATCGAAGCGATTGAATCGGGAGTGAAATCGGCGGGATTTACAATATGAAACTTAAACTTTGTTATAAAGTTTAAGGGGTTATGTGAGGGGCAGTGGTTAAGTTAAAATTTCATTTGTGTTTTAAATAATTTTATAATACGATTTTATAATCAGAGGGGGGGAAAAGGGATTTTATTAAGGAAAATATTAAGCTTTAAACATAAAGTTTAAGGGAAAATGGGAAATAGGGATTATTTGAGGATATAAGGGACTTTTACTTCACTTAAGCATAAATTTCAATCCAGAAGTCAGTTTTAAGAATGTAATACACCGTTGGAAAGCTCTTTCCAGGCTCTTTTTGATGGATCTGCTTGGAAGATGATTTGTCACTGAACATGCTATGGAAAACTTATCTAAATGCATGGTGATGACTTTTGTGGAGAAAATAGCTTCTAAATTGCGACTTATTACATATGATGATATAAAATTACATAATGAATGATAAATAAAGGAAAAGTATCATGTTTTCACCTCAAAACATGGTTTTGAAGTGAAAATTACATCAAACTAAATAAAATATATCTTTGATCTTCTAGGTGCTGTGATTTTGAGTTTATTGACTTCCTCATGACCTTGCTGATATTTATTGACAATTGACTCATTTATTTGACCATGGTGAGACCCTAGAAACTAATGAGACCCATCCTAAGACCTAATGACATGATTTTGAGAATGAAAGTGAGTTATGACTAAGGACCATAGGAAGGAGAATCATCAAGTTTCAGATGAGGGAAAACTGATGAAAAAAAATCACTAGCATCAATGAATCCATGACCTAGCAGAATGGTGAAATTTATTGGTATGGGAATCCTAATATGAAAATTAAAAAGAGCAATTTTGATCACTGATGGAAGTATGACTAGACTGACACTAACATTGGCTCCAATGGGGATGGTAGCTCCTTGGAGGTGCCAAGAAAACCGTAGACCAAGTAACCTTATCCATTGGGAAATGGAATCAAAACACTAAAAACTGACACGATGTAGACTGACTCTGACTCAAGACTAAGACTAAAAACTGAAATAAAACCAAACCATACACATATCATCCAAGTTTTATACGCTTCACCTCGGGCCCCAAACTTGAATGACTGTGTACTTGAACTCTGATCAAAAAAGTAACATGGTATATACAATGATGATGATATAGATTCTGATCCATTGTCTTCAACAATGGTAGTGATTCAAAACCCTACCATTTACTGCACCTTCAGGGCAATCTTGGCCATCCATCTCTGAAAGAAAGAAGGCATTCTATCCCCTATATGATGAAATTCTATATGGTCCTTTCCATAGGTTGTCAAACTTACCGTGCTTTCCTTTGTCTTCATTCCTTATGTCCCATCTCAACACTACATCATCCAGTTGAAACTTTTTTTCTTTAGTCTTTCGGTCATAGATCTTTTTAATCTTCTCCTGCAACTGAATTGCATTTTGTGACACTTCTTCTCTTGTTTGTTGAAGGTGGATCATCTGATTGATCCTTCAGTGATTGTCATCATCCTCACTGCCAACTTCTTGTAATAATATCATATCTGGGACCGTAAGAGATGTGCGAAAGACAGCATCAATTCCATAAAATAACTCAAAAGGTAACATACCTATTGATTTTTTACTACTAACTATGTCTGCCCACAATGCATTAATGAGCTTTCGGTGCCAATTTCTTTTGTTTGCCTCCAGCATTTTCTTAATTATATTTATTAGTGATTTGTTCGATGACTCTCCCAGGCCCTTTCCTTGTGGATAATATGTTGTTGAATGGCCTAGCACGATATTGTATTTCTCACAGAAATCGACCATCTTCTTGGATCGAAATGCTGTTGCGTTATCTGTTACACTTTTACATGGGCAGCCAAACGAGATAAAATATTCGATTCAAGGAATTGAATAATTACTATGTCAGTCGCTTGCCTTGCTGGGACAGCCTCGATCCATTTCGTAAAGTAATCTATCCCTGTCAATATCCATCGGTGCTGTGTTGAGGATGCGGGATGAATTTCTCCTATGAAATCGAGCCCCCACTGCTGAAAGGGCGCGTTCACTGAAACTGGTTTCAAAGGAAGAGGAAACAATTTCTTCTTCCCTTGGAAAATTTGGCATTCATGAAAATTCATCACTATTTTGTATAAATCAGAAAACAACATGGGCCAATAATACCCTACTCTCAATACCTTGTTAGTTGTAGTCTTCCAAAACAAGTGACCGCCATAGTCGCCTCTATGAAAATCATGCATTACTTTTTGGGCTTCTTCTTCAACCAAACAGTTGAGCAGAACACCTCCTGGATCCTTCCAATATAGAGAATTGTTTAAAATACAATATTTAGCAGATTTAAGTTTCAAATATCTACCTTTAGTCTTAGACATGCCTGTAGGAGGTGACAAATGTTAAAGGACATGAACAATATCTGAATACCAAGGGGACTACAGAAAAATATCTGAAATCAGAACAAGCAAACCTTCATCTTCATCCTCTGCTACTGCTTTTATGAGGTTTATATCTAGGGCACGTAGATTTGATTGGGCCATCAATTTTTCCAAGCCTTGGCCTTTGATAAACTTCATAGGCTTGATCTCCAAGTCATACTCCAACATAGTTGCTATCAATTTACCTCTTCGACCTTCTGGATCATTTTGCATCAAGACATCCTTCACCGCTGCATTAGGGACATATGCTATAGTATGTGAATGAAGAATATAGACCCTAAAATCCTTCAATGCCTTGATAAGAGCCAATGCTTGTTTTTCAATAATATTATACCTTAAAGTAGAATCTCTAATAGTTCTACTAAAAAAGGCAATTGGATTTTCTACCCGATCTTTCTTTTGCATTAACACAGTAGCCATAGTATGCTCAGATGCAAATGAAAAAATGATAAAATCCTGAGTATAGTCGAGACTAATCAAAATTGGGGCATTAGACAAAGAAAAATTTACCAAATTGAATGACTTGATAGCTTCTTCACTCCACTTAATAGTGCTATCCTTCTTCAACATATTAGTCATTTCTCTTATGTGTTCAGCCATATTAGGTATAAACCAGCGCAAAAAGTTCATCTTACCATTAAATGCTTCGATCTCCTTTTTGTTTCGTGGAAGGTCTATGAGCTGAATTGCCTCCACTCTAGCTGGATCGATGTGAATACCATATTTAGAGATGATATGCCCAAGCAGCTTTCCTTCATCCATGGCAAAGAAACTCTTCTTGGGATTGAGAGAAATCCCAAACTTTCTGCAACGCTGAAAAACAACTCTCAAATGGTGAAAATGCTCATCATCTGATCCTAAAAACACTGTCAAATCATCCAAATAAACAACAAGAAAAACATATTTTTCATTGGAAAAAGAAATTTCCATTGCTCGCTGGAAAGTGGCTCCAGCGTTCTTCAGTCCGAATGGAATTTTAGCATACTGGAAGGTTCCCCAAGGCATTGTGAAGGTAGTTTTATCTTGGTCCTTCTCATGCACCAAGATCTAGTTGTAGCCTGAGTAGCCATCGAGTAGTGACATCCTAGATGCTCCAACTACTCTCTGCAGAATATGGTCCATTTTCGGAAGTGGATAATTATCCTTTAAGGATGCCTTATTCAAATTCTGAAAATCTATGCACAATCTTATCTCTCCAGTCTTCTTACGCACCGGGACAAAATTTGAAATCCAATCAGAAAATCTAATTGGAACTATGATACCTGCTTTGTACAACCTGTTTACCTCTTTTTCGATGGATGGTAACAGCTTTGGATTGATTCTTCTCAGCTTTTGTCTGAATGGATTTTGATCCGACTTGATAGGAATAGTATGCTGGATTATGTTCTTATCATACACTTTCAAATCTGAATAATCCCATTCAAACACATCAGAAAATTCAAAAAGCAGTTTAGCATACTTCTCCTTTCCTCAGAGGATAATGCCTTTGACAACTTCATAAACTTGGGCTTGTCAGGTGTTCCAAGATTCACATCTTCAACTCCTTTCTCAATGGGAACTAAGCTTGGCTTTTTTGCAATAACATCCTAATCAAAAAACTCCTCTAGAGGTATGAGACCTCTAGGAATTACATTATCCTTTAGCTGTAATATTTCCATCTGGTTTGTTTCCAATTCCTAATCATCAACCTCATACTCACCTTCTATTGGAGTGTCTTTGAATTTTCCATCGCCCTGCAAAAATGCATTAATCTCATTATCATCCCAAATTGTCTGGAACAGAAGGCCTATGTTTGACATAGATCTCAAACTTATTGCTGGAGTTCATCATAATCTTCAAGTTGCTGGCAGTAGTGGCAAGAGAATCAATAATGAGATTCTGCATCCTGGGTACTTCTATCAAAGTGTACTCAGGGAATGTCTTCAAGATATCCAGGATTGCATTTCTATATGCCCTCAGTCTCAGATTCTTTGCTTGGTATTCACCTTTCACCTGTTTTATTATAAGCTCGGAGTCACCATACCCATAAATCCTCTTTGCATTCAACTTCTTCAAAATTTTGAGACCTGCAATCAAAGCCTCATACTCTGCTTCATTGTTAGAGCAATCAAAAGCCAAATTATAAGCGCAAACCCTAAAATTGTTGGGAACCTTTTCAGGCTGGAAAACAAGGCTCCTAATCCATATTCCAATACCGGCTCCATCAAAATCCATGCTCCACGGGCCTTCTTCTTCTTCTTGTAGATGCTGGAATTTTGTTTCTTTCTCTTCTTTACCTTGGCTGATTTCTGGCTATTCACTGTCTTTTTGTTGCTGGCAGGTAGGAGGCTCAGAAGTGCTTGCTTGTTTGTCTTTTTCCTATTTGAGGATTTCCTTTAAATTCTCTGAAATATCAGGTATTTCATCTACTTTTACCAGCTGGACGTTCTCATCATTTAAACCACCATCAGAATACAAGAAAAAGAACTCTAAATCTGTGTGGACAGCATTAATGGGATGGTTTACAGGCTTCTCTTTGCTAGTAATCATATATTTCATTTTATTTTCCTTATATAGCTTTCTCAACTGGAAAAATACAGGGATAGTGGCATAAGAGAAGTCAAGTTGCATAGTTCCCTTGAGTTTTTCACCCCAAGACCTAGCTAGAAGCATTCCAAACCTTGGTGGGACATCAGCAACTACTACATCCATAAAAACATTTTTGGCTGGGATTTGGTCTAAAGAGACTACCAAATCTTTGATGAGACCAATACAATGGACCCTACATGAGTCAAAAGAATACAAATCATGGTATTTTTGAGTAATATCAAGGCCTAGCTTCTCCATAACAGTTTTGGGCATCAAATTATGTGAGGCTCCAGAGTCCAACATAGCATTATGCAAGATAAACTCATGTACTCTAAGACTCAGGTAAAAGGGAGGGAATTCATTTTCTTCAGATTCTTCTGTGGCTGGACCAAAAATAAGTTCAGGGTAGTCATATTCTACATTAACCATATCAGAAACAGAGTCTATTTGCAAGACTTTAGACACCTGACTTTTATATGCACTATTCTTCACCAACTCTGTGAGGGGCATAGACACTTTTAGCTTAGAAATTTCCTTTTCTAAATTAAAGGAAGGAGCTTTTTCTACCTCTTTAATGGGAGGTATTTTTTCTCTATTTTCTCCTTTACCATGCTCTGCTGGTTCTTTTCATTTGCTATATTAGTAGCTGCAGGTGCTTTGCTAGAGGAAGGATCGATCGGCTCTTTTCCTTTCTTCTGTGCATCGTTCTTCATTTGGAGCTCTTTTCTTTTCTTAATGGGACTAATTGTAACATCCCTATTCCTTAAAGAGTAATGCCTTTGCTGAGCCGACAGAGTGTTCATATACCCTCTCTGGTAGTCATCGTACACTTCTTCCAATACTGTGTCATTGGCCAAAATGAAATTTTGGTCCCTTTGCATGTCTGGAGTTTCCACTGTGTATTCTTGGTCTTCTGTGAGGAAAATTGTCGCACCATCAACTATGAAAAAGTGATTGGCCTCAATCACCGGATCATCGTCATCTGAGTTTGTACCTTGAACATATTTCTGCTGCAATGGTGTTTTAATCTACTGTTGTGGTGGCATTGCTTGGTCCTGCGCTCTTTGCTCTCTCTGTTTAATTCTCTACTATTCTAATTAGAGTGTCCATTTTGCTGTCTGAAGGGGAAGCCTCCTCTTTCACTGTGACTCTTTTCTCAGCCCTAGCTCATGCTCTTTTAGCCAGCAGATTAGCTTCAACACTTACTGCTATCTTCTGCATGTCTTCAAGTGAAAACGGATCTCTTTCACGCAGCTGATATGCCATATTGGCATCAAAACCATCTAGAAATTTCAGTAATGCTAATCCCACAGGAGGTTTCAGGTTAGCTGGAATAGCATTATATATAGTATTGAATCTTAAACAATAGTCCTGCACATTGTCACCCACATTCCTCTTAATATTTTCATACTTAGACAGAATTTGGAGTGGGTTCTTTTTTACCTCCCACTAGTCCAAGAAATATGTGTGAAACTCCTGCAAAGTGTGAATTGAGCCTACTGGTAAGGCTTTGAACCATTTCCTAACTTCACCCCCAAAGCTCTGAACAAACAACTTGGTAGTTACATTCTCTGCCTCCACCTCATGTAGATCAAAAAAGTCACTCATCTTATCAACATGATGATGGGTTGTAATGCTCTGAGTAGCATCAAAAATAGGAATTTTACTTTGATAATTAGCAAGCATGTCATTTAGAACCTAAGGTAAAACCAAGGGTGCATACCTAGCAGCCATAACTCTGGGTGGATTTACAACAGTGTTTGTATTACTGGGATTTAAGGGAGCTGCTGATGGAGGAGTGAAAACTGGGAATTGACTGATGGGAATGCTGGTGAATTAGGAGGAATAATTGTTTTTCCTGATGAATTTGAAGGCTCAGGGATATTAGTTATAGTGATGGACTGAGGAGAATTCAAAATATAATCGTCCATAGAGGAATTTGTTGTTTGGACTTCAATATCTACAAGGAACTCAGGATCTAAAACTGTATCATCAATGTCAGTTTCAGACTTATTTCTGAATAAATAAAGCTCAAAACTTTCATCAAAAGAAATATCTTCGACAAAAAACCACTCACTGGGCCAAGTATAGGGTCTAAAGACAGGTCTGGGACTTAGTGATCCTTCTTGTCTTCTGACAATTCTTAGGATAAGATTTGGATTTTCAAACACAGGGGGAGGATTTGGATTGGGATTAGCCCTTGTATATCTTCTTGAAGCCAGTGTGTGTAAATTATACTATAAAAAAATTATGTTTCGGCCTAACAGACTCTGAAAATCATTTACAAGAAAAAATTTACTGGGGGTGATTTGAATTTATACTCTGATAACCGAAAATATTAGGACTGTGAATAAGTGGCTGTAGTTATATTCTTTCCAATAGTGCTTTAACAATGTCTACCTTCTCAAAAAAATGTTTAATGATTAACGTGACATAGGGGAACATGTTAAACACTTAAACGAACCTTACTCAAGTTGTAATGGCAAAATATATCAATGGTGCGATCCTTTTAAACCTTTCGAACTTATATCATAGCACACACTTATGCTACCAACGTGACATATATTTGATTTCAACAGGGGCCCATGCATCCGTATTCTGCCTTTTTATGAAAAAAATAAACATATAATAGTAGAAAACCGTTGGATCATACCTTGATTTATCGCCCGTGCTTGTAGGCGCACGATTGCCATCAGATCAAAGGCGCTTCAGATCGAACAGTTCTCATGGATATCAATTTTTTTCCATGGCAGAAGTTTAACAACTGAGAGCCGCATGAAATGGGTGGTTTTTGGGTGATGACGTGCCCAAATCTCACTGGATCACGTTTTTGTGGAGTAGTTTTGCTACGGGCCAAAAGTGGCGCGAAAAGGGTGGTTGTGGTTTCCAAAACCCGCCAGTGGTAAATCAAACCGAGCTTTGACTTTAGGCTTTGACCATGGTTAAGCGCTTTAACTCCTTGCGTTAATTAGGGTTGGGTCCCACTAATATTATTTCTCCGCGAGAAATAGAACTAATATTTTTACTTCAACCACAGAGATTTGTAAAGAACCGTCATGTTTTTTATAACCAAGGCTTAACCTTAGCCAAAGGTTTTAATACTGGTTATTCACACAGGGCCTGATTATGACCTTCTTTGAAAACAAAATACAACACAGTCAATGAGCACCAAGAATATAAGCTCACAGACAGTCAGTTCGGCTTCCCCAATGGAGTCGCCAGAGATGTTAGCACCTGAATTGGACCCCAGGCTGAAAAGGACAAAATAGGGTAACAACTATACTACGCTCAGCCTTGTCGCTAGCCCTATATAGACAGGAGAGGGCTCTCTCCATAAAGATAGATATTCAATAAAGTACAATAATGATCTGAAATTAGGCTAGATAAAATTATGGGAAAAGGTTTAATAAATGAATGAATTTTTCAGGTATGTGTGGGATATAAAAGGGACAATTGAAACTGTGAATTAAATTAGGACACAGGGTATTTCATGGGGCAAGATAGGCCATATATTTAGCAATCAAGTAGAAATAAGATGGAATGGAAAGACTGGTGAGGAGCTGAAAAGGTCACAATGAATGGATCATTTTCAAACAGAAGAAAAACATAGAGTATGAATGATTTCCCAAGGCAGAGCATATAAAATGGATTCTACCTTTCTATCTTGAAAGCGTTCAAAAAGAAATGTTTATGTATGAGAGGTTAAACATAACGATTTACATATGAATTAAAGGGGAGAAACAAATGTTAAATCTCATACCACATGGATCCCACAAATCAGAGCTGCGTCTCTTATTAATCCCTATAAAACTGTACAATGAAGTGCAGAGCGTTTTCCACACTATTCCCCTACTATTGATTTACAAACTTCAGACCCCTTTACAAATAATTTACAATTACAATAAATAGGCCAGATTTGTGGGAACATAGATCCAAAAAAGAGGGGTTGTTTTAACAACTGAAGAACCGAAATCTGAAGATAGAAAAAAGAACTAGCAATCTGCCCTAAAGAAGGAAAAACATTACATTTGATCATCTAGGCAGATTTCGCTGTTACATAAAATAGAAAATTTGAAGAGCCAATCCTATTTTTTCTGCTACTGTAGAAAATTTCGGTCTGTTGCTTTCCATTATTTCGTTTGAAGAAAACTCACATTTAAAATACCTCGAAATAAAACTGAAATGAAATAATACTTTCAGTGAAGGGAAATTAATTCTTTGAATGGAAAAGGGAAGGGAAGGAGGTGGGGTCCATGTTATAATCGCAACCGAAATGGACGGAGTAGAGGGATATAATATAACAAAACATTTGCAACTCATGTTTGCAATAGTATCATCGCAATCAGGATCGGGGGTTGGGATATTTTTTGAAACAAAGTCAAAAAGCTTCGATGCGATTGGTGCAAGTCCGATGGGTAATGTAATAAGGGACTGGGAAATCCCTTTGAAAATAAATAAAATGATTTTTCATTTTATACAAAGGGATGAATAATTTTTATATTAAAAGGGCAGAGGAATTTTATGGTGGGACCGGGTATGATAATCGTAATCGCAATCGGAAGTTGGGGTGGGCGCATTTAAATACCTCCAATGAGATGGGAGATAAGCAGAGGGAAAAACCTTTGTAAAATAATTTAAAACAAAATTTAGGACTTACAAAGGAAAAAACCCTTTGTATATATAATTGGGCGAAAATATTATGTGGTGGGCCCGGCGTCAATTGGGATCAGAATTAGAGAGGGAGCGGAGTGCAACATATGTGAAACGCCGATGCCGATTGAGTGATGGATTGTGAGCCATCGGATCGGCGGGGGCAGATCGACAGTGCAGGATTAAGCGAGAGTTGGCCGTCGGGAGGGGTCAATCGGAGGAGAGGGATGAAAAGAGCCGATTGGATATGGGTCGTCCGATCGTCGATTGGATCGACGGATAGCATATCATCGAGTGGGGCCAATCGGAGCATAATTGCATCAGATCTTTTGGTGTGGGGAAATCAGAACGCACTGGTTAAATGTTGCGATGCGATTAATCGGAGCGATTGAATCGGGAGTGTGATCGGTGGGATTTACAATATGAAACTTAAACTTTGATATAAAGTTTAAGGGGTTATGTGAGGGGAAGTGGTTAAGTTAAAATCACATTTTTGTTTTAAATAATTTTATAATGTGATTTTATAATCGAAGGGTGGGGGGGAAGGGATTTTATTAAGGAAAATATTAAACTTTAAACATAAATTTTAAGGGAAAATGGGAAATAGGGATTATTTGAGGATATAGGGGACTTTTACTTCACTTAATCATAAATTTCAATCCAGAAGTCAGTTTTAAGAGTGTAATATATCGTTGGAAAGCTCTTTTCGGGCTCTTTCTGATGGATCTTCTTAGAAGATGATTTGGTGCTAAACATGCTATGGAAAACTTATCTGAAGGTAGGGTGATGACTTTTGTGGAGAAAACAACTTCTGAATTGCCACTTATTACATATGATGATATAAAATTACATAATGAATGGTAAATAAAGGAAAAGTATCATGTTTTCACCTCAAAACATGGATTTGAGGTGAAAATTACATCAAACTGAATAAAATATATCTTTGATCTTCCAGGTGATGTGACTTTGATTTTATTGACTTCCTCATGACCTTGTTGATATTTATTGACACTTGACTCATTGATTTGACCATGGTGAGACCCTAGAAACTAATGAGACCCATCCTATGACCTACTGACATGATTTTGAGAATGAAAGTGAGTTATGACTAAAGACCATAGGAAGGAGAATCAGCAAGTTTCGCATGAGGGAAAACTGATGAAAAAAAATAAATCACTACCATCAATGAATCCACTCCTAATATGCAAATGAAAAAGAGCAATTATGATCACTGATGGCAGTATGAATAAACTGACACTAACAGTACCTAATGATCAAAAAATTCAATGATTACATATTAAATTTGAAGCACATTTTTCTATTCGTTCCACTAGAACCCTCAAACTTTTGTAAAAAATTTTCCCCATTTTGTTAACTTCTAGCACCACTCCAGATGAGCCAAGGAGAAATTCATTTTCATTTTCATGTTCTATTTTAAGTATATTCTTAATGATAATTTTTTATTTATTGTACCTAATGATATAAAAATTCAATGGTTACATATTACATTTGAAGCATGTTGTTCTATTCGTTCCACTAGAACCCTCAAAATTTTGCAAAAAATTTTCCCCCTTTCATTAACTTCGAGCACCACTCCAGATGAGCCAAGGAGCCATTCTTTTTCATTTTCATGTTCTTTTTTTCTTCTTTTCTTAGAACAATGTTCCTTTTATGAGTTGTTGGTCCTTGTAGAACATTAAACAAATGTAAATTATTAGAGTGTTTGACACATGTTATCTAATAATTTTAAGTTAATTATTAATGATAATTAAAAAAATAAACTCATATTGGAGCGATAGTATTGTTTCATTCACCTGATTCATATTTTTGCAATTTTTCCATTAAAATTTTACGTTCTTCTGGTCATAGATAAAAAATAATAATATCGAGCTTCGTCATTTTGTGGCTCTACATGATACACAGTAAACAATACATATTAGCTAAAGTTACATATAGTTCAAAAAAACTATTTTTTATTAATAATTTACAAAGAACTTGCACTTTTTGCTTTGCTTGATGTGTTAACAATATTTTTGTTACTTGATATCTTATCAGACATTTGTTTATCAATATAAAACCTATAGCATATCATTCATTAATATATTTATAAATAAATTCCCAACTTTTCAGTTAGAAAATAAATCTCGAGACACCAGTGCGCCTTTCATGAAATTCGCAGCGTCGTCGGTGCGTGGATATATTAACAAGGCACCTCCAAACAGTATAACACGTCGTACAGTGTGTTCGGTATTATAATTGCACCATAAAAATAGTGTAATAATCCTAATGGTGTGTGGGGTATTATAAACGCACCACAAAAACAGTGTAATACACCGTACGGTGCTTTCCTAGTTAAAGAAAGCACCGGTGCCCTATTTCAGATTTGGCGCATGGATTTTAAAAAATGTTTTCAATTTTTTACAACATAGAACTTGTGCGGTGTGCTGTAATAATACAAAGCACCGGTGCAGTGGAGTACGCAGGGCGCACCGATAAAGAAAAATCAATTTTTTCAAAAATTCACACAATTTCCGAATGGATTGGGATCTGACTATGCAAGTTGTCCCGTGGGTTGGATGTCAATCTAAAATGAAAAAACCCTAATTCTGAAATCACATAAATAGGGAGAAGAAAGGGAAAAAACAAACAAATAAAGGGTTCAGGGTAAAAATGGATAAAACTGCAGGAAAAAATAAAAAACTGCAGAAAAAAGTAAAAAAAAAGAATTAAATTTAATCAGGAAATGGTTTAAAATTCTATGATAAAGGACTTGAATCACCAGAGTTTTGGTTTCTAATTGTCTGAATACTTTTGTTGGAACGTATTTCACCATCCACAGTGCCCTTGTGCTCTTTTGCTTCAAGTCTGTCTCCTACAAAAATCTGACTAAATTTTTTTCGCAAAAATAGTGAAATAATGAAAAGTCTTTAGTATTTAAAGAATTATTTTATCAAATTAGATTTTCGAAAATATTTTTCTGCCCATTTTTCAAATTTCCACTTTTTTTAACTTAAACAAAATAGAGTTGTGCTTTTTTATTTGCGTTTATTCATTTCTGGTGCGCGTAAATGTGACACACCAGTGCATTTTATTAATAGCACGCACCGGGGCCTGTTAGGGTAATAAGCGTAGCGGACCTTTTAAAGTTTTTTTTTTTTTGTATGTAAGATCATAAAAATTAATGATAATTATAAATTACATGAATTTATTTTCATTATTTTCTAAACTTTATATATGTAAGATCATAATAAAATAATGATAATTATAAAGTACATGAATTTATTTTCATTATTTTCTAAACTTTATATTAAAAAAATTCGTATTATTTTAGATTTGTTATTTTACAATTATTTGCAAATTTACAAATTTAAATATTTTAATAAAATCATTTCACATTAATACAATTAAAATTTTCACATTGATAGAATTAAAATTTTGCATACAATTAATCATTGGACAAAGCCTCTGGAAGGAGGTAATTTTTGCAAAATATATTGCGCCATGGAATACTCTCGAATGGATCAGAGACAAAATCGGGCAGTCGATTGGTGCATCCATAATCTAGAAAGCGATCACAAAAGTGGCTCACATCATCCAAAAAGGTTTATCGTGGCAAATTGGAACTGGAACATCTGTCCGAATTGGCTCTAATTCTTGGTCTGGGAGCGGTGAATTTTACAGATTACCTAATTTCATTCTTGAGCACCTAGCTCACAGGAACATATACTACCTCGCATAGATTGCAGACCATGATCATACCACTTGGCGGGGTCAGGCCTGGTTTCAGGCAAAATATCTCGAGATCCCACAGGAGGGCACATAGATTTGGCAGACTTACATTTGGGCACTTAATGCATCAAACATCCATATCATTGATCAGGAGGACAAATTGATATGGGCCTGCTCACCTGATGGGCATTATGCACCTAAACTTGGATACCTGGCTCTTATCCAGACTAAATAACCCCCACTAAAATTTTGGTGGTGGCGCAATGTTTGGAAATTGAAGGCCCCGCACAAGCACATAACCTTATTCTGGTGCATTCTAAATCACTGCATTCCCACCATGGATTTCCTCCATAGACGGGCTTTTCATGGACCATCACAATGATGCTACTATCTCTCAAATTGCGAGGATACTACCCACCTATTTCTACAGTGCAACATTATCAGGGGTATCTGGGCTCGGGTCATTTCTGATTTAGGCTGTCGACATCTCTCACAGGGTGACACATTAATTGACTCATGGACAAATTGTTGGAAACTATATGCATACTGCCCGAGGATGCACAATCCCCCCCCTGATTTTGGCTTGGGAAATCTGGATTGGCCGAAACAAGCTGATCTTCAATGGGATACCAATCGATTGTGACAAAATATGTGTTGCTACTATTGCTACATTCGAAATCCTACCTGTGGATCGACAACACATTCACCCCACAATCGGGACACCTAAAAGAATTGATCATAGTTGACCTTGGGCCTACTTTGATGGTGCATCCAACACACAGGGATGTGGAGGAGGCACCACTCTCCATTTAAATGATCACCACCACTACAAAATCAGAATGAGATTGGGACCTGGCACAAACAACTATGCTGAACTACAATGCCTTAGACTCCTTCTGACATTTGCTCGGGAAATTCACTGCAATTCCATACAGATTTTTGGGGACTCACAACTTGTGATCAATTGGTTCAATAATATTGCTCACTGTCACTCGCACACACTATTTGCACTGCTGCAAGACGTTCATCAACTCAGAATCCTATTTGACTCCATCTCTGTGGCACACATTTATAGGTCTCGGAACAAAGTGGCTGACCAGTTATCCAAAGAAGCTACGGAGCTGAATGGGGGCACCTGGCACATTACTGAACAGACTAGAGAACAGGTTTACAGATTTTTCCATTGGCCTTTTATGGATGAGGCACCTGCATTTTGGGTTGTCTAGATGCACAGTTGTTGGGAGGATTTTGTTTCTATCTCCCTTGATCACCTATTGGCATGTATATTTATACTTTATTATATATTGTCTCTATTTCCAGTAAGTTATGCACCAAACTTACATTGTAAATATTGGCAACATTCCGAACTGTTTTTTGGGACTGTTTTTTGCCTACATGAAGGCAAGTGTGGCAGAATTAATGTGAAAAGTCATGGACTGATTAGTAGTAATACACTACCAACATATGTAACATGGAACCTATCTTAATGAAAAGTTACAAATTTTTTCTTTGTGAAAAAAATTAAAATTACAATTACAATTACAATTTTACATTAATTACACATACATGAATTACAATTAGAATTACAATTACAATTTTAATTTTACATACAATTACATTTACAATTTTATATATAATTACATTTACAATTACAATTACAATTTTAAAAATATTTTATAGACAATTCAATTAAAATTACAGTTACAAATACAATTACATTTACAATTTTACATAGAATTACATTTACAATTACAATTACAATTTTACAAATATTTTACATACAATTCAATTAAAATTACAATTACAAATACAATTACAATTTGCGAAATTTACATACAATTAGAATTAGAATTACAATTTTACAAATTTTCATATATACAATTACAATCATTTCACAATAAACTAAATATTACAATTACAATTAAAATGTTACATTAATAAATATTTTACATACAATTACACTTTAAATTACAATTAGTACAAATACAAATACAATTTTACATAGAATTAAAATTAAAATTAAAATTACATTCATGACATAATATTTAATAAATATCATGGTCATTTAATAATATTAAATTAACTAATAAACATCATCACGATCATGATAACCATCGTACAAACATCATATTCGACTAATAAACACATTCAATTAACATCAAATTAACATTATATATTAACATCATCACAACACAAACATCAAATATACATCTCAATATAATGTTAAATAACTCATGCGCCTATCACATATACACATCTATCTGCAAGCTAAACATTAAATGAACATATCTAACATGACTAAAAATATGCGCCACGTCATGATGATCATCAACATGAAAATTAAGTACAACTACAAAATGAACATAAAATACATGGACCATATATATATATATCCCCTACAAATCCCCTTTTCAGCAAGATCCGGTCATGATTGGTTGTCATAGTATTCAATTCAATGCATGCGGGATTAATGGCAGCTTTAAGGTTAACGAATTGATTGTAATCATGACAAGATTTATCCCCCCACCCCGATAGTTTTAAAGATGACAGCAATCCATGGCCGTCAAAAGGATTGTTATTAATCTTTCCATAATCATCGAATTATTAGAGGATGGTGATGTTACATTTTCGTTAACGTACTTGAGAAGACGTGAAGTAGGAAATTGATATAATGCCACGATTTCTCAGGTGGTCGTGGAAGTCTCCTTTAAATATCGTAATAATTGTTGCATGTCAGGATAACGGCCAAGATTCAAAACATTGTTCATGGATGACGGCTGTTCCATATGTAACAACCAAGATAGCCACTGCGTTATCCTTCATAAAAAATTATGGTTAGGAGAAATAAATACTGAAAAACAAATGGGTAACATCATTTTTGCAAAATATGCAGGAAAGAAAGGATGATGTTCTGGAAAAAAAAGTGGTTTTCAACTGCTACCAATTATCCGAGTGCACCCCAAAAGAGGTTTTCACAGTCAGATTCTTATATTATTATTATTATTATTTTATTTTTTTGTTGTTATTACTATTATTATTATTATTATTATTATTATTATTATTATTATTATTAAACAAGTGTTACACTTATTGGAAATTCAAAATTCAGGTTGCACAAGGGAACATCCCCCTACTGCTGTAACATGAAAATCAGAGTCCGTGACCATTTTAATAAATTTATCCTTCGAATAAGGTTGATCATATAACCTCAAACAGTGCCCATTAACTAGTAACAATGTAGCACTATCAATGGTAACCAATTTTATAGTCCCATTATCAAAGGTTGTTTCTACTTCGTAAGGACCTAGCCATCTGGTTGAGAGCTTGCCTTTGAAATACTTGAATCTTGAATCCTATAAGAGAGCCCAATCTCCTTTTTGAAATTTCTTCTTCTTAATGAACCTGTCATGCCATCTAGCTCTTTGTTGTTGAATGATCTATGTCTGCTAAATGGCAGCCAACCATTTCTCTTCCAACTGATTGAGTTGATTCAACCTTTGTCTTTGTGTTGTACTTAAATCTAGATTAACCTATAATGCCATTCTCGATGTTTTTATTTCAAACTCTATGGGGAATAAGTGATTCTTATTGTACACCAATTCATATGGTCATAAGCCCATAGTATTCCTCCATGTTGTTTTGTAAGCCCATAGTACCTCTGGAATTTTTTCAACCCAATTCCTTCGATGTTTGGCTAATGTCTCTGTCAAAATTCCCTCAATAAATTTGTTGGTGCTCTCCACTTGACCATTATCTTGTGGATGATAAGGTGAAGTGACCCTATGATGAATTCCATACTTCTTAACCAGTTTCTAAATCAAATGAGATGTAAATTGGGGCCCCCCATCCGTCATTATCTCCCTATGTATCCTGAAAAGAAGAAAAGTATATTCGAATAGGAAGTCTGAAACAGCCTACTCTATAGCTCTAGTTAATTCCTTTGCTTCAACCCACGTTGTGACATAGTCTGTATAGACCAATATATATTATCTCTGTTTTGTTGAAGGATTAATTGGCCCTACAAAATCTAGGGCCCACTTCTCAAATGAATCTATCACTACTTGAGGCTGTAACGACATCTCATCTAATTGCAGAGGCTGGCCCATCCTTTACCAGCTATCGCACCCCTTCACAAACCTATTGGCATCCTGGAATATAGTTGAAAAGTAGTACCTTGTTGAGAGTACTTTGGACCCCATCCTCTTGCCCGTGAAGTGCGCTCCATAGGGCTCCTCATGGCAAACCTTCATGATATCAAAAATCTTGTCTTCTCTAACACAACGTCGAATCTGAAAGTCCAGTATAGTGTGATAGAGATTTCCCTCTATCTAGAATTAAGTGGCACTCTGTTGTATGATCTTCATTTTTCTCTGGAATATTAGTGTGGGAATCTACCTGCAGCAAGATATTAGGATATATATGCATACCACAGTGAGTGAGTAGATGGAAAAAAGATACTCATCCAGAAAAAAAATCCTCGTTAGGAGTGCAATTATCACCTATGGTTAACCTAGAAAGGAAATCAACAACTACATTATCTTTCCCAAGTTTATCTAGAATAGTGATATCAAATTCCTGTAAGATCAATAACCATTGTGTAACCCTACCATTAGTAATAGGCTTATTCATTAGAAATCAAATGGTAGAGTGGTCAATGTGTACAAATAATTGATACCTGGTGATTGAATGTCAAAACTTATTTATAGCATGCACTACTGTTGGGAATTCCTTCTCGGTCACTGTGTAATTAAGCTAGGCTTGAGTTAAATTCTTGCTAATATAATAGATGCCATCAGGATTATTTTCCTCTAGCTTACCCAAAACAACACCTACAGTTATTTCAGATGCATCTGTAGAAATATGAAATGGCAATTTCTAGTTTGGTCCTCACAAAACATATGTTGTTGTTACACAGTGCTTCAGCTTCAAAAAGGCTTCCTCACACTTACCTTTCCACACAAATTCCACATCTTTCATAAGCAAAGAAAACAAAGGAGATGCAATATTTGAATTTTTTTTCTATAAATATCCTATCGTACCCTACATGTCCCATAAATTTACGTACCTCCTTTTGAGTCATGGTAGTTGGGATTTTAAGGATTACGTAAATTTTTGTAGGGTCTACCTTGATTCCATCTGCTGAAATGAAATGTCTCAACACAATCCCCTTTTTCATCATCATGTGGCACTTCTCAGTGCTCAAAGAAACACTAGATTGTACACAACATTCCATCACCTTTTCCAAATTAACTAATGTTGTTTCAAAAGAATCTTTGGAAGGTGTAAAATCATCCATGAAAATTTCAAGGAATCATTCAACAGATCCAAAAAGATACCCAATATTTCCCTTTGAAAGGTTGTAGGTGCATTGCAGAGGCCAAAAGGAAGCACTCTGTATGAAAAAGTACTGCATGGGAAATTAAAGGTTGTCTTGTCTTGGTCTTCCGGGGAAATCTGTATTTGGTTAAAGCCATTGAATCCATCCAAGAATGAAAAAAAAAAAATCCTAGAAAGAGTATCCAAGACCTAGTCTATAAATGGTAAAGGAAAATGGTCCTTTTCGGTGGCCTTGTTAAGTTCTCTATAACCTACACAAACTCTCCATTTTTCGTTCTTTTTCTAAACAATGACGAGTGGAGACACCCACTGACTGTCACAGATAGGATAGATGAATTTAGCATTAAGGAGTTTCTAAAATTACTCTTTCACTATCTCCTTAAGTTTTGGATTCATTCGGCGATGCTGTTGTCTAACTGGTTTCAAGAAATATTTAAGGTAAATGTGGTGAGTGCACAGGCTAGGATGGATTTCTTTCATGTTAGTGTAATCACATGAAAATTCCTTTTTAGACTTTTTTAATAGTTGTATAAACACTCTGTTCTATTCAGTAGTCAAATTAGGATTAATGTTTAAATATTTACCTGGCTCAACTTGGATGGGACTATTTTTAGTATGCGGAGTCGTTCTCATATGTTCAATATTTACATCATCTAACTCATCTTCCTCCCTTGGATCTCTAATGGAAGCAACAAAGAGGGAATTTCTAATAAAACCATTAATAATGTCATCCTCTATTTCATCCTTAAAAAAAAATATTTTCCAAGAGTGAGGAGAGGTAGGGAGAAATCAAATTCAGGTTCAAATTTGTTTAACCAGGGACCAGTCAAATCCATGTGCGGTTTCTCTAGGGGGTAAAGGTTCAGATTCTTAGTGGCCTACCCATACGATATCATCATAGATCTGGATCTACATCCGATAAATGCATCTATTGTGGCTAGCCACAGTCTCCCCAAAATTAAAGGATGACCCCCCAGGTTGGATTTGGTTTGAAAAATGATAAAATCAGCCAAATATCCCCAAGAAGCTATAGTTATCACCACATCTTCTATCACCCTTTCAGGTTTGACATGGGACCTATCTGCTAATTCAAGTATTGTAGGTGTAGGTTTGAGTCCATGAAGTCCAAGGGAGATAAAAATATCCTTGGTCATTACATTAATGGTAGCCCCCAAATCGATTAGAGTATTAGTTTATGGGTTGGTCATCAATATGAACAGTAACTGTAGGATATCCTAGGTCGTTATATTTAGTTAACAAAGGTTGATCAATCATTAGTTCGGACAATTTCCCCATAACATGGATAGTAGCAAGGTTTTTCGGCTTCCTTCCAATATTTTTGACACACGGATCCCTCATTGTTTTGGCATAAATAGGTACTTCCTTAAGAGTTTGTAACAGTGGAATCTGCACATACAGATTTTGTAATTCCTTGAGAAAATCTTATTCAGTTTGTGAGGTTGGCCCAGTTTCAATTAATCGTTGAGGGTATGGAGGATCCTGAGCTATTACAGCTAAGTCATCTATCACAGATGCACCAGCCCTACTCAAGTTGGTGTTTTAGGAATAGCATGCCTTTTCAAGTTGGATTCTACAGGTGTAACGGTTGGTTCTATATCGGTTGTTACAGGTGTAACAAATGTTGGGTGACTCACTTTCTTCATTGGTAATGATAGGAGTATGTTCAGGTCTGATTACCTTTCCCGGTTGAGGTTGAATCTCATTGAGACCAATATGAGTTATAAGGTAAGTCCAGAAAGTAGCTTAGGTTTCTATGCTATGGCCTACCTTATTATTCATATTGGGTTAGGTTTCATAGGCAATTGGGGTTAGACAGGAGGTGCAGGAGTTTGGAGAGGAGGCAGTTGTAATTGCTACTACATTGGTAGTGCAGAGGGGGCTGGACCTTGGCCATTACCTCTCCAATTCTGACTCCAAGGATAATATTTTGATGGAGGATACTTCAATGTTGGAGAAGAAAACCACTATTTCTAGGGTGAATGAAATTGTGTTAAGGAAGGAGTAGGATATGGCCATGGAAATTGCTAACCATTAGAAGTATTATTCCAAGGATTACAAGAGGAAAAATCTAGAGGCATACTTGTAGGTCGTGGTTGCCATGGTCTCTTTGACCCAATGAAGTAGGAAGATTTGACCTCCTCACTTGATTCCTTAAGCACTACTTTCAGTCTGGGTAGTTTTGGGCATTGACCAGTGGAATGTGCAAACTCACAAATGTTGCACAAGATAATGTTGTTCAGTTCACATTCCTTTTGTAGATGTTTCTTTTTGCATCGAGGAAATAATATTTCCAAATTTTCTTTACCTTCTACTTGTGCTTTCTTGACTTGTATTGTGGTAATCTGGGCAGATAAAGTACTACGGAGGTCGGTTTTAAAATACTCAAATAGATTCCCGATCTCTACTCTAGTTACTCCACCACTTGTGGACTTCTGTATCCGGACTAAATGGTCCTGAACTGAACTCCTTCACTTGGATGATCCTCTTGAACTCCATAGATAGAGCTTCATTATTTCTTCAAGTGATTCTTGTGATATGTCTACTTTTCCTAACAGATTCAAGTGCTCCAGACAGTCATCTCTCATACCTCTTAGAAATATTGTTTTCAATATTTTCGGGGCTAAGTCACCAAAATTAGACATTTGTAAATTATAATGAAATCGTTCCATGTAGTATTCCAATATTTCCTCTTCCTTCTGTGTAATTTTGAAGATTTCTTCCTTCAAATCCCTGGTTTGATAGTAATCCTGATACTTAGAAAGGAATGCTTCCTTCATGTCACTCCAGGTTTGGATTGAGCCAGCACCCAGTCTCATGAACCATCTAAACGCTGCTCCTTTCAGAGTAGCAGGAAACATTGTTAGCTTTTGGGTGTCTGTAGTGTAGTCATAACTTATACACAGGACATCAAACTCGAACATAGAGGTGTCAGGATATTCAATGGCCATTCCTTGAAAGGATGGCAGAGATGATAAGGGAATATTTTTCATATGAGCTTCATCTCTTGTTTCCAGTATTGGGAATTCAAAAGTAACAATACCATCTGTTCTAGTATTTTCTTCCCCCATAGTTGATCCTTCCTGATGATCAACAACTTTCCACTGTTGTTTCTGATCTAGGGTTGTTAGTATGAATCTTTTGTCGAAGTGTACGAAAAAAAACCACTTTAGCTACGCATAACTTATAGCCCTAACATAAAATATGGCTGCCAATATCTTCAGATTTGCAGTTAGTTGATCAAGACAAGTGCTGCAAAAAACCAGATCTATGCATATAGAGACATTAAGCAGTAAAAATAAGGTTTTGCTCCATACATCCAATAGACAAGACAAGAATAATTTTTGAAAGAATTTTTTGTATTAAGGGCACTTGGGAGGAAAACAAGAAGGTGTTTCCAATTCTCCTCAATGGGATGGGTTCTTGGAAGTCCTCAGCACTTCAGATCTAGCATTTCTCTCTCCTGTTGGTGTAGAAAACCCAGACAAAGATAGAACTCAAAGGGAGATCACACAGCAAATAATGGAAAATATGACAATGACAATGGCTCAAAGTCAGACCAAGAGTTTAGATCCAGAGTGATCTAATAGGCAACAAAAGGTGAAGAATGGTAGGAAAAACCCTCCCATTTATAACAAAATATTGGGTCATTCTAGATCTTGGTGCATGATTAAAATAATGTTAACCAAATCTAGATCCACCTTTTATGGAATATTTTATTATATTTGTTGGAGGGAAAAAGTATTTGACTTGGGTCAAATCCCTTTTTTTGTGAATAATAAATAAATAAATGATTTATTTATCATTTTAAGGAAGTGGTTGAAAGATAATCAAATAAATAATGATTTATTTAATTATTTATGGGTGATTTAGTCATATTTAACAAGGAATTAAATTATTCCTAGAAAATAATAAGATAAATAAAGGTTTATCTAATTAATTTATTTGTTTTGGGTTAAACATGACCAGGAATAATAATTAAATTATTGTTTAATTAATTATTCCTTGAGGAAAATCAAACAAATATAGGTTTGTTTAATATTTCCTTTTGGGGTTTCCTGTTTAGACCATAAACAACCTAACAAATGTGTTTTATTAAGTTATTTTACATAGTGAAAGAAATTTTACTTAGGGTAAAATTGGTCTTACATGGTGTACTTGGGTCCATCTAATGATAGTAGGTTAGATGACCAAAAAATGGTGTAACAAATTGCCCCCCAGCGTGTGAGTGTTAGGAGCAAATCGTATGACCGAAGTACGTTGTAAGAACTCAATCACCAGACATCAAAAGGGAAGTCAGAGAGAGAAATGTAAGGTAGACTAATGTGCTGAAGAACTAGACCCTGAGGAGACGAGACTTGCAGGTGCAACAAGTCTCTTTTTATGAGAGGGTACTTGTGCTAAAGGCGGCGGGGGAGGCATACCTATGCCTGCCGAGACAAAGTACAAAAGAATAGTGTGTCAAGTAAACAAGGGACTGAACCATAAAGTACAGCTGGCATCAACATGAGCCAGATAAAAATAAAATGAGGAATCCCACATACATGTTGTGCCTGGGATAACAGCCAGGACTTATACAATAATATTTGAGTACATGAGATACAAATACAACCCAAATGCCCACTATAAGCGGGGAAAGACTCACAAAATCTGACTGATACATGCAAATCAAAGAGGCGTTGCAAGCGGCTAAGGACGACATCATCAAAGATATGGAGCTGCATTGAAGGCTGCAATGAAGAGGTCATCCGGGCATGTGGGGGGCTACCTGCAGGGCCACCCCCTCATGAGGGCTGAGGCATCTCACACACACCCGGGAATCACCAAGAGCTGCTGCTGCATTACTGAACCATCAAGTATACGGATCTCGATCATGCTGAAAAGGAGCTGGAGTGGAGAAACAATCAATTCAAAGGGAAATGAGAGATCCTTTACTGATACGAAACTGCCAAAAGAAAAAGAGTGGAAAGGCGGAACAAGGTGCCTACCCTCTGAACACAAATATTGGAATTAAGGACGATGTCGACGAAGGAGATCCGCCATGAGGCCAGGCAATGAGAGATCCTCAACTAAGGCACGAGAGAAAATAGTGAAGCGTGGACAGGACTAATACTGATGATGATCGAATGGAGGGGTGAGTATCGAATGGATGACTTCCCTTGCTAGAGCATAAAGGGCATGAATGACATGGCGGTGACTAACACAACATCATAATGGATAAGAGGGGAAGGTGGGACTAAAGGCCATAATGTGCGACACAAAGAAGACAAAGCAAGGAAGGATGGAGGACTATAGCGGGGTACAAAGGGTCTTGGGATAGACTCCATGAATGCGATGATGACTCAACTTGGATGCTCTAAACAAGGGCGACTAGATGGTGCTGCCACACAGTAAAGGTCCAAAGGGGGACCATGAAAACATGAGTACAAGATGGTAACTCATGATGAACATCAACACGAGCATAGATAAGTATGGAGGCCAAATGGTGCCCCTAGTATGAGTGTGGCAAGTGAAGAAATTCAATTTTTAGGAGGGTTATGGTTGAGGGGCATAGGTGACCCCAAGCATGGTGTGGTCATGCCAAAATGTATTTAGAAAAGGGGGAATCTAAACACTTTTTAATGATTTGGTGCGCCATATGTTTTCGTTATGGTTATGCAGTTTTTTAGAAAGGGAATGGAGGATTACCAATCTCTTTTGGTACTGCATATAGGAAGCAAATGGACTTTAAGTTTCTGGGTTGGCATACCTGGTGTCACTATCCCAAAGAGAGGAGTTGGAGATAATGAACTGATGCTCTCATAGAAAAGCTATAGGTTGGTCAACAACAATGTCTAAGAGATGGAGTTGCTGATGTAAGATGAAGGAATGATAAGGGGTATCATCCTTAGAGTGATCTGAAGTGATATGGGACTCTAGAGGTTCTTCTAAATGTGGAATAATAATGGTACTAAAGTCGGCACGACCAGATACACTAGGAGAGTTGTGGAGAATTGCTTCTCTTGGTCTCTCAAATGTGGGTGCCTCCTTACCCAAACATTGGGTTTCAATGTAATGGCCACAAGGTGTATGTGGTGTGAATACATGGGTTCGATGTAAGGGGGAATAGAGAAAGTCAGGGGTGGGGATTTTTTCCATAATGTCATCATCGTGATAGAATATGGGGTGACTGGAGGAAGCAAGACCACTTGACGTGGCAAAGCTACCTGAATCATCATCATGAGAAGAGAGGTTCACATGTGCGTCATCACAAGGGTTAACAGAAGAGTAAGAAGATAAAGGATCTACCGATGTGGAGCCCAAGGTGATCGCTGAAAGAAGGTCAAGCGAAACAACAGGGGAAGATTCAGATGGAATGTTCTCCGAGGGTCTCATGGATGATGATAGGTAGAAAATGCTGGACGAAGGCTCTATCATCTCGACATCAGGAGGGGGAATGTCAATGGGAGTAGTCATGTCTAGAAGTTTTTCCAAATAAAAATGCGCAAATAGGGGAGAGGTGGACTCATTGCGCTTGGCCTCGAATTGGCGGACCACGGCTAGAGAGGTGCGGAAGTCCTCGAGGCAGGGACAAAGGTGGGTGTAATGGCCATGGAGATCACACAAAGCACAGGGGTGGTTGGTGTGAATAGTCTTGGGGTTCTTGGCCATGGTCACGGAAGGAACAGAGGCTTCTGGGACAATGGACTCAGGGAGCATGACATTAACCATGGGCTTGAGATGAAACAATTCAGGACAGGTATGGGTGGCATGACCGACAACATCACACAAAGCACACTGGATGGTATGCTGTGGAGGTCAAGGAGGGGCTGGGTTTATCGGGGAATCCTTATCCTTTGATGCCCCCTTGTGAGCTTTACCCTTCTTACTCGAAGCGATCGCAACAGGAGGTGGTTCCTGTTGAGGTGACTAAGGCACTGTTGCAGCGGGAGAAGTCATGGGGACTGGTTGAACCGGGGTCAAATCAATATAAGGTTTGGGTTGACCAGGCAGGGTTGCGACGGGAGGATCAGGGTACCAAATGGGAATCCCAAGGGTTAGGTTAGGAAGAGAGAGGGTGGCCATGATCGGTACCGTGTACACTCCTAGTGGGGGAGCTAGGAACGGTATCTGACCAGAGGGGTAATGGCCAGGTGGGACGGCTCCTAAATGGATAAGGCTTGGAGGAACCGTTCGAGGAGGGTAAATAGGCTCATGAATACCAGCTGCAGGTGAAGGGATAGGAGCAGGTTGTGGAGAGCGCGGTTGCTGACTAGCCAAAGCGGGTTGCTTGAGAGCAGTTCGAGACGATTGCATCATGTAAACATTCAATGAGCCGCGGTCGGAGACAAGAGGAGGAGGAAGACCAAGGAAGGTTCCAAGAAAAGAGGAATCTTTGTAGATGCCAGGAGAGACACTGGTCAAGGAATCGACTGTTTTCTTATTAGCTACAGGAGAGATGGTCGTCTCAGGGGAGGTCTGAGATTCTGGCTCATGATATGTCAACTGGTCAATGGTGACTACCTTTCCATTATGAGGGAAAGACATCTTGCAGAAAACCATGGATGGGACAGCAGACATGGCATAGGTGTAGCTCCTCCCTAAGAGAATGTTGTAATCTAGAGGGGCGTCGATGACTTCAATGTTGACCCAAACAGTCTTGCCTGCAAGAGTGATAGGACAATTATAGAATAAGCCAATGGGCTGGGAGGCATGGCCATCCCATGCACGAAGGGTGATTGTGGAAGGGGCCAATTCAGGAGATTCGAGTTGTTTCCAAACCGAAGTGGACATCACACAGGTGGATGCCCCCTCATCAATGATACACCGAGAAATGTTAGCGTTCCGAATTTTGACTGGGATTTGGAAGGCTACGGAAGAAGGAAGAGGAGGATTCTCTGATTGATGGGCATCAAAAACAATCAATTGGTCATCAGCAGGATCTACAGCACCCATGGCAGATAGTAGAGCCTTCTTTTGGGAAGGGCATGACTAGAGGAGTTCCAATGTAGAAATGGCAGCAGGAGACTGCGCCAAATCATCTACTTTGATATACGAATGAGTAGCTCGACCAGAAGCAACATTTCGGCGTAATGGTCCCTTAGGAATCTGGGTATGAACCTCAACTTTGGGTTGAGGGATATGCAAGGGACCATTGGATGCTAAAAGAGGCTCTGTAGAACCTGAAGAAGGTGACTCGGGGACAGACGGAGCGGGAGGCTTGGGGTACTAAGGGGCCCGAGTTTGAAGGTTAAGGTCGACGGTTGGAGGTGGAGCAGAGTTCATCATGAGGATCTGGTAATTGGAGGAACCAGAAGCGGAAGGTTGAGTGGCCACCTGTCTTTCAGGTGGTTGGGTAGCCATGAATCCCTATTGTGCATCCACCTACTCTTGAGGGGGCGGTGACTGCTGTTGCAGGGGTTGAGAAGGCCAGGGAGGCGGAGGTGCTGATGCTAGAGGAGCTGGAGCACTAAACTGAGGATACGAATAATAAGGGGGTTGGATAACAATATGGTGACCAGGAGGTTGGGTCAAAAGAGGAGGCATGCTGTATCCTGGATACGTGCTACCAGGAGGGGAACAAGTGCGGGAGGTGCTGCCCCCTCCCCCAAGAAAACCATAACCTATGGGAGGTTGGGCATATGGATGAGAGAGAGCTCCAAAGATACCGTCGGCGGTATGAGGTGCCCCCGGTGCGTTGACACCACCGGGTCTGGAAAGATCAGGTAGAACGGTATAAACATAACCTGTCTAAGCGTAGATCAAGTCATATTTTAACGCCAGTTGGAGGGCGGCTTCTTCGGTTTGGGGAAAATGCGATGCGACATCTTTCCTGATAGGAGGCAAGAGAGATCTAAGGAACTAGTCCATGTAGACATGGTCTTCGAAGGTAGGGGATTGACATAGGCTCTTTCTTCTATGCCATTCCTGGACATGATCGGATAGGCGGGTCGCATATGATTGACAGAAAGAAGTCAAAAGTTCGATACCAGTGTCATAACGAGGGGGAAGTTGGAAGTAAGATAAAAAATCCCGGGCAAGAGTCGCAAAGGTGGTATGAGAGGAAGGGGCCTGATCAACATACCACTTAGAAGCCGCACCTGTAAGAGTTCGTTGGAACAACTGAAGATGGACAGAGTCATCGGTAATGGAGGTAGATGAACACCACATGTGGAAAGATCGAACATGATTTGAAGGATCTTCTCCAGCAAGGCCTTCAAACTTTGGGATGTCAGAAGGGAGCTTTGTCGGCATAGCAAGCCAACTAGGGTCATGGTGTATAGGTTCATTTGTCAACCGGTCCAAATCAGGGAGGCTGAGGCCTACCATGAAGGGGAGCAAGGGCGCAGCCGAGGTAGTTCCTATGGCAGTTCCGCTAGTAGCAGTCCCGGCATTAGGGTCGGGATTACCGCTAGCATTAGGCCCTGGACTAGACATAGTGAAGGTGACAGGGGGAGAACCGGAAGTAAAAGGAGAACCCAATGAATCAGAAGAGGAGTTGGAGTGCAGACTCGGAGGAGGACTAACTCGTCGACGATGAGAAGCAGTAGGTCGACCGACCGGAAAATGAGGGTGAAGGCCAAGAAGTCTCCGGGATGTGCACCTTGGGGGCACAATTGTGACAACACAAACACGGCACAAGGGGAAGAAGAATGATCAACAAAGTCAGGGAGGTGCAGAATCAAGAGATTACAATGTCGAAACAAGGGAAGATAGGTGCAGTGTCAATTGATTTTAAAGTATTTTCCTGGCGGTGCAAACCAGGCTCTTCTTCGCTTAGGGTGAGTGTGTGGCATGTGTTAATTTTAATTTTTAAACCCTTTTCGTTTTGAGATCAAGAGAAAAAGTGTGTTGCGTAACTAAAAATAATGTTGTAAAAAACAGTAGATAATGCTGAAATAACAGAAAATTAACAGCTACTAGTGCATCAATCTAACGCAAGAAGGCGGGTCTCTCAAAACTAAGCTAAAATAGGGAAGAAATCTAGTCAAAACACACTAAAAAGAGGCCAATAGATCGAAGGTCAAGAGGGACAAGGATCTAAAGGGAAAAACTGCTGAAAAGAGGTGCAGAACACAGCCAAGAGGCAGAGGCAAGGTGGCTGTATAAAAGGGAGGAAATCAGCTAAAGGAAGAAGGGACAAGAAGGAGGCCCTAAAGGCAGGTCCAAACAAAACTATAGGAGGTGATTTGAAAGGGAGAGGAGATGATTTAAAGGGATCTGAAAAGGAGGGAATAGATCTGAAAAAGAAATGGCTGAAAACTCTGAAAATTTAGACACTTACAGCAGCTAAAACTCTTCCACAAAAAGTGGAGGGTACGAAGGCCCTAGGGGGCTAGATTCCCACTTAGTTGAGTAAAAAAGAGCAAGAATAGGTATAAACGGGCGGAGACGGAGGTCAGACAACCCTGACAGAGAGGATTGAATAAAACAGAAAAATTTCGAAAAATTCAGGAAAAAGATCAGTGCGATTTTGGCTGTTTTTTAGCCTCAGTACTTGATTTTTGGGAGGTTTCCGCTTCCAGTCAGCATTTAATGGGCCAAAAAGTGCGACTGCAGTCAGATAAATGGTTTACGGGAATTTGAAAAAGTGAACCCTGAAACTCAGGGTGTCAGCGGCATATTCAGAAAAAGTTGTTATCTCGATTCAGCATTTGATGTCATACTGCCTTGATAGGGCCGAAACAGCGGAAGTTAGAAATTATAATGTTTTAGGGTTTTATAGGTGAAAAACCACATGAAAATAGGAAAAACAAAAGGCTGAAAAGAAACCCTAGGGTCTGAAGTAGCTGGATATGCAGGAATATGAAAAACGACAGCGGTCGTAATTGAAAACCCGTGTGGAGTCGCCAGTTGTTAGTATGAATCTTTTGTCGAAGTGTACGAAAAAAGACCACTTTAGCTACACATAACTTATAGCCCTAACATCAAATATGGCTGCCAATATCTTCAGATCTGCAGTTAGTTGATCAAGACAAGTGCTGCAAAAAACCAGATCTATGCATAGAAAGACATTAAGCAGTAAAATCAAGAGTTTGCTCCATACATCCAATAGACAAGACAAGAACAATGTTTTTGAAAGAATTTTTGTATTAAGGGCACCTGGGAGGAAAACAAGAAGGTGTATCCAATTCTCCTCAATGGGATGGGTTCTTGGAAGTCCTTAGCACTTCAGATCTAGAATCTCTCTCTCTTGTTGGTGTAGAAAACCCACACAAAGATAGAACTCAAAGGGAGCTCACACAGCAAATAATGAAGAATGTGACCAAGTGTATAGATACAGAGTGATCTAATAGGCAACAAAAGGTGAAGAATGATAGGAAAAACCCTCCTATTTATAACAAAATATTGGGTCATTCTAGATCTTGGTGCATGATTAAAATAACATTAACCAAATCTAGATCCACCTTTTATGGAAAAATTTATTATATTTGTTGGAGGGAAAAGGTATTTGGCTTGGGTCCAATCCCTTTATTTGTGAATAATAAATAAATAAATGATTTATTTATCATTTTAAGGAAGTGGTTGAAGAATAATCAAATAAATAATGATTTATTTAATTATTTATGGGTGATTTAGTCATATTTAACAAGGAATATTATTTAAATAAGATTTAAATAATTATTCCTAGAAAATAATAAGATAAATAAAGATTTATCTAATTAATTTCTTTGTTTTGGGTTAAACATGACCAGGAAAATCAAACAAATATAGGTTTGTTTAATATTTCCTTTTGGAGTTTCCTGTTTAGACCATAAACAACCTAATAAATGTGTTTTATTAAGTTATTTTACATAGTGAAAGCAATTTTACTTAGGGTAAAATTGGTCTTACATGGTGTACTTGGGTCCATGTAATGATAGTAGGTTAGATGACCAAAAAATGGTGTAACATATATATATATATATATATATATATATATATATATATATATATATATATATATATATATATATATATATATATATATATATATAAGTTAATAACACATTATCTTGCAAGAAAAAAGGGAATAAGACCCATATATGACAAAAGTAGGTTCCTATCAGTCAGTGCAAAGCTTAACAATGCCCGACACAGGGCAGGGTTGTTCGAGCATATAAAATAGGATAGGTTACAAAGCCAATAGGTTGTGTAACAATAATATTTTAGAGCCTTTTGTTTACTTCAAGTATATCAGACCTTCTAATTTGGTACTGTAGGAAATATATTTGAGAAAAAACTTAAAATTGTGAAGGTTTCCAACTAGTTAAATTTTTCTACATATGCCTCACATCATCAACCATGCCATCCACTATAAAACAACAATTTCCTAAAAAATAAGGAAAGCCTCCAATGATGAATGAGCCAAATCATCATATCCTGAAATGGGTAGAGCCCAACATGCATAGTGCAGTAAAATATGTCCATATAAATGTGTGTTGGTAGCATCCTAAATAAAATCTACCCAAGAATAACCAACCACTTTGATTAAAGAAAAGTATAAATTTAAATATAAAAGGGGTTAAGAGATCCCTTGCATACACCTAAGAAGTTGTGCATGAAAGAAGGGTTTGAAACTCTAAAATGAAGATGATCTAAAAACCCTAGTCCTGCAACCCTTGGGGAAATGTCATTGGCCATTAGTCTAACAGATTGACTAATTAACCCAAAAAATTCCACCACTAAGCAATTCCTTGATAAAAATAGTAAAAATTGAGCCTTACTTGGAAGCTCTAAAAGGAAGAAACCTTAGAAAAGATGATTTTGAACCACTTCTGGATCAGCATTGCAGTGTGCCATTGAAGAAGGGTGAAACTCGAGGAAAAAATTTAGAAAACCCTCAAAGAAATGAGATAATCCAAAGAGGCAAATTCACACCTACTCTGATACCATGTTGAGATTACAAGAGATTAACAAGGATTGAATGTAAACAACCAAAAAACCATAAATAAATAAAAAAGCATAAACTCAAAGAAGAGAGAAGATGAACCCGTGAACATGAGAAGCATGAGATGTAGGTGGCCATAAGCTAAAGAATCACATAAGACAACACTTAGCTCATGAAAAAAGAATTTTTGATGAAAATAATGATGAAAAAGCTAGTACTAAGGACATCACCAAAGCCGAAGAAGATTTTTGAATGTTAATAGTGCGGACATCTTGACAAATTGAGGATAGATGTAGAGATGGCTAGTGGGGTGCTAGCTCCAAGGAAGTTGACTACGTTGGCCTTAACCTAAAATAATATATATTGAAAAAATACAATAATAAAATGTTGTGGTTGCACATGTGTAGACTTATAGCCTTGATTACATGTAAGGTTGGCATGAGACCACAAGTGAATATTACACCATCATTTCAATATTTTATAGGTATTACAAGTCTCATGGAATTCACAGAGAAAGAAATGTTGTAAAGGAAGGATAGATGTAGAGATGGCGAGGAGAATGATAAAAGGTAAAATCTATCAAATAATTTTTAAGTTGAAGCAATTAGTATACTAGTATATTTTGTTGATAGAAATACAATGAAAATTGCAAGGAATGTTACACCTAAAGAAGCATGAAGTGATGAGAAACCAAGGGAGAGTCATCCGAAAGTGTTTCTTTGCAATGTATGTGTGCTTGTTTCTCAAAAAAGTGCATAAGCACAAGGATAAAGGTTAGAATTATTTTTGATAGGGTACAATGGAGAGTCTATGGGACATCAGATTTTTTATTTGGAAAAAGATACACTCAG
Source organism: Pinus albicaulis (assembly GCA_034641835.2). Classification (NCBI taxonomy): domain Eukaryota; kingdom Viridiplantae; phylum Streptophyta; class Pinopsida; order Pinales; family Pinaceae; genus Pinus; species Pinus albicaulis. The sequence goes on from CM076576.1 coordinate 39,085,057, forward strand.
CAGAGATTTTATATTTGAGGACGACTATATCCAAGGTAATTCAAATGAAATTGAAGTGCCATGGCCTATTGAAGAAAGAGGTAAAAAGGTAGCAGAAGAAAGCATTCCAAGTCAAGAACAAAGGAGCAATCAAAAATCCAATGATAATGAAGTCAATGATGTCAAAGCGAGTACTAAGGACATGACCAAAGTCGAAGAAGATTTGGAATGTTAATAGTGAGGACATCGTCAAAGCCCAAGAATATCCTAGAATGCTAGCAGTGAGAACATCATCAATACCCGAGAATATTCTGAAACAACATTTGTGAACATTAGATGGCTCAAAGCTACAGGAACTACCTGAAAGCAATAAAGGAAGCAAGAAAACAAGAAGATTGCAGCAATCTGCTCTACAACAGTTATATATGGCTTCGATCACAAATTCACCACAATTCCGGTAGAATGTGATTCAATGCACATGGAAAGAAGAATGGGACAAAGTAATGGAGGTGTAATGTGATTCCATACATAGAAATGAAACACTGGAACTTGAGGATATGCCTAAAGGACAAAGTGCAAATGGTTAAATGGGTCTTCAGGGAAAAATGTAAAGCAGATGGCGCAATTGAAAAACACAAAGGAAGAGAGTGACAGTAGTATTATTGTTTCTTTCTATTGAGGTGATAGTCAAGTCACCAGTCCTCCAAGATCATAAAAAACCACCTATTCTTGTTCTTGTCATTTTTCCTACTAGGGAACTTGCAACTCAATATGTTGCAATGTACTCCTCTTCTCATACTATGTAATGACTCAACGAGACATCACATCATCTAATGAATTAATGAATCCACTAGAAATGCTACCACAAAAATTGTTTCCATAAACTAAACATTTGGAAATGAATAGGAAATTTTGTATATGCATCATGAGAGCAAGTAAATAATGATAAAAACTTCAAACATGTTAAGAGGGAATGCCACTAGAGCATTTGTTTTTGGAAAAAAGTAATGTTGGATCACAATAATCCTTAAAAAACAAAAAAGTATAGGTATATGCACTATTTTGACAGGATTTGAAACTGAAGACATCAATTACAACACTTCTAGAATAGTAGATTTCCAACTATACCTGTTTAGTGGCTCACCTATAGATATTAAGAGCCTTAATAGCATCATGGTGTTGCATTTCAAAGAACTGCAAGTAAACATTTGCAGTCATCAGTAGCTATAGATCAGGGATGCAATTGTCTAAGGAAGAAATTGATGCTTTACATAATATGGTCAATTCAACCTTGATGAAGAGTTCATAAACAACAAGGAGTAAAAGTCGAGTTCATAATGAAAAGTCAAGAACTACATAGAAATGGCTAAATGTGGGTAAGGATTTCATGATTATGTATTGAGCCTTTTTGAGTAAAAAATTCTCAAACCAATGCTGTCAAACCCCCAATGCTAAACAAGCCAATAATGTGTGGTGGGAACTGATTCAAAAATTCTAGAACTGTATGACTGTAAAAACTAGATATGTCTTTTAATGTTGTTGAAGAGTAGGATATAGCTTAGAGTTGGAGCGGAAAATATATAACAATTACCATATGACTTCTACATTGGTGTGCTTGTCTAATTATAGTCATCGACCTACCCAGTTTTCCTTTGACACCATATATAACTTGTGAATATTTAAGAAAAGATAATTAAATATACTTGGGTCAATTCATTTCCCACTTATCAACATACACAAACTTATCCACTTTCCCAAAGTATGTGTTCTTCTAAGTGCTATTATGCATGGTTATTACTTTGGCATAATTCAAAGTTAAGTTAATTATTGACATTTAATAGGTTTGTGTAGTTATTCTACATTCAATACCAAACATGGGAGGTATATCAAACCTACTTATGGATATCAAACCAGGGAATTATAAAGCTTGAGTTTTGCATGTCTGAGTTGTAATATTAATATGTTGAGCATTTGGGTTCTCAAGAAATGCACCGAGCATTAGCAATCTCAACGTGAATGTGTCCATATTCAATGTATACAATGCACCATCACACACAGTTTGAATGGATTAACCCTTCTCTGCCTGGCTTCCACAATGCAGCTTGATTCAAGATCTAGTCAAGAGAAAATATTATAAAATAGATTATAAATAAGAAATACAGAAGAATCAGCCCAATCAAAAAATATATTTCTAGGTTTGGTCAAGGGGGAATATTAACCTAGCACACACTAGGGTCAATCAATACTGAACCCAGTTATTGTGAAGCTAGAGATTGCATAGGTCTTAATTCCAATATCTGATATGATGACCATTTGGGTAAACTCAAGAAATGCACCAGAGGTTGGAAACTTCAATTTTTGTATCATGACAAGGGTTAAACAGACCTATGCCAGTATTCCTACTCAATGTGCCCAATGTACAGTCTAGATTCAATGCACTATCAGCCCCACCATCGCCCTGGTTGTAAAATTCCTTGCAATAGATTTATGGGTTTATGTGAAATTTTCCTTCATATCTATGTCAAACAATTTTTCTAGGTGCACTATCAGCCCCACCATCGCCCTGGTTGTAAAATTCCTTGCAACAGATTCCTGGGTTTATGTGAAATTTTCGTTCATTTTTTCTGGGTACTGTTGTAAGCATTTTACTAACAATTTTAATTCAGGAGATACTCATATTAAATGACGTGCACCGAAAAAAAACCACCCAAAGTTCAAAATGACATATTCCAAGCATAAGATTCACATAGGAATACCAAATATAACTCATAAATAGGAGAAATGAGTACTCATATTAATTCCCAGAATGATATCCACTACAACCATAAGACTACCAATATTTTATGTTGTCAATAAACACATGTAAATAAGGGACACTGAGTATAGAAACGTGGGACTAGTGTGTTCCTTTTGTTGGTTGCCAAATGACTGTCTCACACGCAATGAAGAGTCCAGAAGTTCATTTTATGCCTAGATGTTTGCATTCACCCATACCAAAGATAAGGAACTCCTGTTTCCCTTAGTGAGTAGTAGCAAATACATGATTTAGTGATGCCAAGACCTTGATAGTGTAAAATCAGACTCATTTAGCTTATACGCAGCCTTCAGAGAGTAATTTTCTTGGTCGTTGCAAGGGTGCACAACAAATGTTATACGGTTAGGAAACTCGTGCTAGTCAATATGATTACTCAGCCCTTCTTAGCATACTCATCTAGCAGATGGAATGTGGAATATCGGCCCTCAAGCTCAGGTAGATGCGACCCAACAAATCCAACCAGAACTAAGAACTTGTAAATGTATGTAAAATAATGTAGCTCAACCAAAAAAATATAAGGGGACTCGTGCAGTGAAAGATTGAAGTTTCGTTCCTATCCCTTAGAAACTCATACAATGCCACCCAAAAATTTGAGGTGTTGCAGATTGGTAGTCGTGCCTATTTCTTCTTCACACTGAACCAAAAAGAGCAGATCCGGCTCCCTTTCCCTTGGAATTTGAAGAGGCGAGGGATGCAAATAGAATCCCTTCTCCGCAACGACCCTCTCCTCTGGTGAAATCAACGATTCATCGCATGACGTCAAATTGGAGGGGCAATCAAAGGGGTCAGAGCCGAGAGGCGTCACTGGGCTAAGAACGAGTGATGGGAGATAGAGCATGCTGGGCTACAGGATTTTGGGTGGTGGCACCGCCCTAGTAGACATCCTTCTGTTCAGATTGAGGTAGAGAGGATTTATCCCTATACCTATCTACAAATTTCTCAAATTCTGACGCCTTTCATGCAGCTTGAAGGCGGGTTTTCAAGGACCCACTTCTATTCCGGGAAGTGACTGATTAAAATTTCGTTTCTATCCCTTATAAACTCATACGACTTTTCCTGCCACTCAAAATCAAAAATTTGACGTGTTGAATAGCACTGCCACTCAAAATCAAAAATTTGCAAAAATTATGTCGCCACTCAAAATAAAAAATTCGCAAAAATTCTGCCCACCACTGAAAATCAAAAATTCGCAAAAATTCGAAGTGTTAAATATTGTCGCCACTCAAAACAAAAAATTTGAGGTGCTGAATATTGGTAGATGTTAAGTGATCCGTTCAATTATTTTTTTTATTTGGGTGTAAAATTTGTACCATGATTTAGTCTTATTAGTGCCTAACTAAAAAAATTAACAAAAAAAAAAAACAACTCCGAGGAAGAACTAAATAAACCCAACCAAAAGAATTAAGTTTTAGGTCATGTCAAATGGAATATTAAACTACCACAAACTCATCATAAACCCAACCAAAAGAATTAAGCTCTAGGTCATGTCAAATGGAATACTAAACTACCACAAACTCATCTAACGCCAACTATTCCAATCAATACTAAGACCAACTATTTTGAATATTGAGTTTGCATATTTGATATCTTGAGGATTTGGTTAAAGTTGAGAAATGCACAATATTTTGGCAACCTCAAGTTGACTACCATAACGACATTTAGACTATGCAATTATTTAATTTTATGATTTTAGTCTTTTGGAAACTACATGTAGTATTTTTGGCTCAATAGTGCCCATGCAATAAATTCTTGTTGAGCAAGATCCATATTACTAAAAATTAGATTTGGTGTTGTAGGTATTTGTATGTTGTATGGGGCTTGGATATATCCAATATGTATGTATTTCTAGGGGAAACAAGAGATAGATACTATGAAGAGTTGATTTGAGGAATGCATAAAACATTGATATTGAAAGGGATCGTCATTGATGGAAGTGAAAATATGTTGAGGAGTCCTACGAGTTATGGAAGTGAAAATGTTTTTCCTTAAGAAAGTCCAAATATAGTGTCAGTTATTGTAAGTGATGATAAATAAGAATTCAACAACCAATAAATAATTGCATCTCTACATTGGTTTGAGGGATAACTTTGCATCGTATCATATGTAGTTACTTCTCATTATCATAAGTGATGATAAAGAAAAATTCAATAGCCAGCAAATAATTGAATTTGGATGTAGAGTTAGTCTATTGTATGAAGTTACTTCTCACTGTCATCACTTTTTGACATTTGTACATGTGTGCATGAAGAAAAATCAAACCAATGCTATACACTTCAAAGGAATTGTGAAATAAGTCTAATATTGATGAGCAAATTAGAACTTATGTGGATAATAAAAAAGCCCAATTTTGATCTAATGTAATAATTCCATCTGTAATATAAATGCCTTCACTTGAATTCCCTTGATAAAGTTTCATTTCATTGTCAATCAAGCAAATCTAAAATTGAGGGACACATGGTTCATCAATTACCATTACTGACAACATAACTCAAAAACTAGCATCCATAATTTTATCCCATAGTTGCATAATCTCAAGGGTACTAGTGTGCCCAAGTAGTCATAATAGAGGTGGGGGACATGATGCAATTTTGAAATGGTAGACCATAGCTGACAAAATAAGTAAAAAATTTCAATGGGACCATGTTTATCTAGTGAATATGGTGGCATGTCATTAGGCCAACCATCAAGATTCACTTCTTCACAGGCATAAATAAGAGTTTTGGGCGAGGTGCAATTTATGGGTTAACCAAAAACTAAGTGTGATGCATCCTTCCAAGCCATTTCTCCCACAAGTGATGGCACCCCACATCTTAGGAAGAATTGAAATGAAACCTTATTGATGCACACCCACAAAAGGAAGAACATAGCATTTATTGCAACATTCACTTGTCATTTACCCTAAAAGAAACATGGAGAGAATGATAATAAGTGTCACTGATCTATCCCTCTTTCATGCACAGCTTCTCTACTCAATAAACCACCAATCAAGCAGACCTTACCAATAGAAACAAGCAGATGTAGAAATAAATGAAAGATATAAGGATAAATAGAAGAATGAGAATGAGCATACCTATGGAGTTGGGGTTCAGTACATCTCCATTATCATTGGTATGGACTTGGGTTTTGGGCTTCTTGTCACGATCCATTCATGAACACCTGGCACCACTTTTCACAAACATCCTTTTCTATCTCTTTTCTCCTGACTTATTTTATTACCAGGGACAACCACAAATGTAGATAGATATCTATAGCAACAATAGGCACTGAGGACATCAAAAAATTCCTCCCTCGCTCACGTTTTCCATTTTTTTTCATTTGAATGCCTAGTAAATAGAAATCTCGAACATGTCGAACACCTGCCACAACGTTTCATAGAACCTCCTTTTCTATATATTTTCTCAGAACTCCTTCTATTGCCAGGGACGACCCCAAATGTAGATAGATATATGTAGAAACTATAGGTGACAAGGACATTAAAAAAATCCTCCCTCGCTCATGTTTTTCACTTTATTTTCATTTGAATGCCTAGTAATAAGAAATCCTGAACACTACGACGTGTCAACAGGGGAACTTGTTATTTTGGTCTTCTGTGATTTTTAGTATGCGCGAGTTGTTGGTCTGATAGATGTGCACGAAGATGGTATTGAAGGAGGTATCGCTGGGGGTGGCAGTGCTTCTGTGTGGAATTCTCCATTTCTGGTGCTTGGTCTAGAAATTGGTGTGCCTGGTGGTTTGGACGTGGGTGGTTCTTGGTGTCTAGTGGTGACATGAGAGTCGCCCTTTTGGAATACATAGAGTTGATATCCTAATGTGGGTTGTGTGAAGCTTAATTCTTGGCCGAAAGCGTCATCCTGGGGCATGTTCCTCTAGCCTTCTCCTTCTCCAGTTTTTCGGGTTCTTGCCAAGTTTCCCAACTGGTGGCAAGATGGTAGCTGGAACATAGTGTGTGGTTTCCTGAGGAAATTTAAGGATGAAGAGAGATATGGTTTTTGGGTGTGGTGGTAAGGGAAAGGTCTAGTAGACCGAAATCTGATAACGGTTGGAGTTGGCCCTCCTGGTTTTATCACAATGCAACCATCGTTGCGGCGCGAGAAATCCTCACCCCCTACCAAGCAAGGATCTTTTGGTTCATATGATATGGAAATAGTGGTAGTAGGAGCGCACTGAGGTGGTAAGATCGTCGGTCACTCCCAACTTGTTGGTGTGGGAACGTGAGGCTGTCGTGGTGGAGGAAAACATGCCTCCCATGGTGGTGGAAGTGTAAGGTCACAACAAACGCAGCATCAGGGTGGTGGAAATCAAGGAGGAATAGCTAAATGGGGAACTTGTAGGCGTGTAGCTCCCGACCCACGGTAAATTCAACATTGTTTTCTAGAAAACTGTCGGGACCTAATTCAAACTATGATAGATCGGGTGGATGCAGCGGAATGGGTTCGTAGGGAGGAGCATGTTTAGTTTATGGCCACTTTGGATAGGATGCACTACTTCCAGTGCCAGGTCAGGGAGCCAATATTAATGGCGGTGGTCTAGCGAGGCCAAAACCACCTTGTAGAAAAAGTGGAAAAGTTGGACACTTGGCTCGCACACTTCGAAGGGCACGTTCATTGCAACTTCCCTCCACCACCCCCTCTAGGAACAACCCTGGAAAACCCAGCTTCCATTACGTCAGATGAATAGTATGCTCTCATGTGTTTTTTATCTATTACATGTATTTTAGTGTCTTTTACCCTCTCATTTATGGATGTTGTCCTTAGCCTCATTTTTGTATTTTTGTCACTTATTGCAAACATTGGTCAACAAACCTAGTCGAGGTGAGACCACTGTTTTTTTATTTGTTGGTTGTACATATTTTTCACCATATGAATGAATATCGACTTACAAAAAGAAATGTTATGTTTATTTATTCATTAAATGTAAATATGAAGATTTGACCTTAGATTTAAAACAAGAGTCACACTTTTAACATAAATCAATGAAATTTAAAGATTAAACTTTATGGCCAAAGAAATATAAATATACATATTAATTTGACTATCTAAATATTACCTTTACTAAAACTATAATAAAGGCATTAGTGTAAAGTAGATAGATGATACATGCAATATTTATGTTAATTGTAGATGAATCCATCTGCAGTGTTAAACTTTAGAGGCAAAAGAGTATTCAGAATTTTAACAATGTAGATGGACTCAAAGACCCCTTTGTCTCTAAATCTTAACACTGTAGATGGATTCAGAGATTCGTTTAGTGAAATGTAACACTTCAGTATCGAAATTGCAAATTTTCATTTATGGAGTGATACGATTAAAAATTACTAACATAAATGACTAATTCATATAATTTTTGTACTTGTTATTTGGTCATATTTTTATTCTTGGACTATAATAGTCATTTGCATTAATCATTATTAATTTTGTCACTTATTATCTAGTCATATATTTTAATCCTAGACTAAATTAGTTATTTAAGTTAGTTACTTTTACTTTAGTCATTTATTATCTAGTTGTTTATTTCATCCCTAGACTAAATTAGTCATTTAAGTTAGTCGCTTTTAGTTTAGTCACTTATTATTTAGTCGTATATTTCATCCCTCGACTAGATTAGTCATTTAAGTTAGTCATTTTTAGTTCGGTCACTTAAAATTTCTCAAATTTAGTAGTATTTCACTTGAAATAATTGCAGTGACTAACTTTTTTAGTCACCTAGTCATTAATTTCATCATCTTCTACTAGTGAATGCCTTTGAGTCGGATTGAGATTGATTATTGTGAACTTATTACTACTTTGGAACCTCCGTCCTCTGATTGTGCTCCTTTGAGAATGTCTCTTGACATTTACTCTCAATCCCCTTGGTTTGGTGATCAGATTCTCCTGATCCTTTGAAAGAAGTTTCCCTCCGCTGAAGCCATCATGGAAACCATGTCTCTTGAGGATCTACCATGGAATGATGGTCATCATAGTTCCTCGTTTATGCCTGGCCTTGGGCCCATGTCTACTTGTCTTGAGCATTTTGTATCTCAGGTTCCTTCTCCTCCGCTTCAATTTCCTGTTTTGACACATGACGTCTTTTCGAAAGGTAACTTGAGTAACATTACACAGACAATGCCTATTGACATTTCTGTTAACCCGGGAATCGTCGAGAACATCCATATTCAGGTTACTTGTTCTTCTAATGAAGTCCAAGTTTATACTAGCCTTTTTCGCGAGTTCCATGATGTCTTTGCATGGTCCTACGAAGAAATGCCCGGCATTGATCTTAGTATAGTGGTGCATGAAATTCCTACATATCTAGGTTCAAAACCTTTTCGTCAGCACCTTCGTCTGATGCACCCTAGAAAAGTTGCCGCCATTAAGGCTGAAGTTGAAAAAATTCTTAGAGTGGGTTTTATTTATCCGATTCCTTTGACAGAATGGGTCTCTAATATTGTTCCTGTAGATAAGAAGCAGGGAACTATTCATGTCTGTGTTGATTATCGTGGTATTAATCAAGCTTGTCCTAAGGATAATTATCCTACTCCCTTTATTGATCAAATCATTGATGACTCTGTTGGGAGTGAGATCTTTCCCTTAATGAACAGTTTTTATGGTTACAACCAAATTAACATTCTCCCGACTGATCAACATAAGACTGCCTTTATCTATCCTTGGGGTACTTTTGTGTATAAGAAACTCCCTTTTGGCTTAAATAATGTTGGTGCTACGTTTCAGAGAGCGATGTCATATGCTTTCCACGATATTCGACACATCGTTCAGCCTTATCTGGATGACCTTCCCGCTCATTCAGCTAAGCGCATGAACCATCCTAACCATCTTCGTCAAATTTTTCTTCGTTGTCAACGTTACAATATTCAACTTAATCTGCACAAGTGTGTCTTTTGCGTTGATTCCGGTAGACTCTTAGGGTTTATCATATCCAAAGACGAAATTTGCCTCGATCCACTCAAGGTTGAGGCTATTATCAATCTCCCCTCTCCCTCCTCATTACATCAGTTGCAAAGTTTGCAAGGTAAGGCTAATTTTCTACGTCGTTTTACACCTAACTATGCATAAGTGGCTAGAGGATACACATGCTTATTGAAGTAGGGCGTCCCATTGGGATGAGGTTGCTCAAAAGTATTTTGAGGCCCTGAAGACGCTGCTTGTCAATGCTCCTCTGTTGCGTCCTCCTAACTATCATCGTGATTTTTTCCTTTATTTAGCCGCCACTTTCAATATGATTGCCCTGGTTATGGTACAAGACGATGATGACGGTAATGAGCATGTTATTTATTACTTGTCTCGTAACCTTCTTGACCCTGAGACGCACTATGCACACGTCGAGAAGTTAGTGTTAACTGCGGTTCAATTTGTTCAGCATTTTCGTCATTATATTCTTTTGCGTACAGTGACTGCGATTTCTGATTTCAACCCCATGACCTATATATTGTCTCGACAATTGCTGGGGGGGAAATACTCAAAGTGGATTGTCATCATCCAAGAGTTCGATTTGGAATTTACTGCTGCCAAGTTGAAGAAGTCATTAGTCTTTGGTGATTTGATTTGTTCCCTCTCTTCAGACTCTCCTCCGTCTCGTTCTAAGGAATACATTTCAGCCGACACGCTTTTCTTGATTAGCACCATCAATCCATGGTATGGTGATATCATCATTTATCTCCAGACTTCTAATTTTAGATCTGAGTTGACGAAGGATGCCCGCCGACGCATCCATCATCAATCACAACCTTATCGTATAGTCGGAGATACCCTCTATCGTGTCGAAATAGATTCCATTCTTTGTCGATGTTTGACCCTCAAGGAAGCTGAGAAAGTCCTCAATGATTTTCACAGTGGCGCCTGTGGCAATCACATGTCTGGTTATGCCACTGCACAAAAAATTCTTCGTGCTAGTTATTTCTGGCCTTCTATATTCAAAGACTGCATTTTCGCGGTTCGTAAATGTCATGATTTCCAGGTTTATCAATGCAATATGCATGCGCCGCCTGTACCTCTTCATCCTGTCACTATCGTTGGTCCCTTTGCGAAGTGGGGAATAAATTTTATGACGTGTAACCCTCACTCGGCCGGGGGCATGCTTACATTATCGTAGTCGTGGACTGCTTCACCAAATGGGCCGAAACAATGCCTACACTTGTTGTTGACGGTAAGACAACTGTTCAATTCATATTCAACCATATCATTGCTAGGTTTTGTGTCCCTCAAGCCATCGTCACTGATCATGGTTCCCATTTTTGGCATTACATGGTGGCCGAGTTCACTTCTAAGTTGGGTTTGCGTCACGACAACTCAACGTCGTACTATCCTCAAGGCAATGGCCAGGTTGAAGCCGTGAACAAAGTTCTTGTTACCATGCTTCAACATACAATTGGGATTTATAAATCCAATTGGCATCTCATGTTACTTTCAGATCTTTTGGCGTACCGAACCTCAATTAAGAGTGCAACCAGATTCACCCCTTTTCAGTTCGTTTATGGTCTGGAAGCTACTCTTCCGATTGAATGTGAAATACCTTTGCTCAAGTTGGCTGTTGAATTACTGTCGAACACTTCACCCGAAGAAGGGCGTCTCTTTTATCTCGAAAGGTTAGATGAAACCCACCGCTTTGCTGCTCTGGTTATTGAAGCACATAAAAAGTGGGTCAAAGCTCATTTTGACCAATCAGTTTCCCCTCGTTCTTTCATTGAAGGAGATCTCGTCCTCCTATATGACCAAGCTCATGATAAGATGGGGGAAAGTAAATTTCAACCCACGTGGAATGGGCCTTACATTTTTAAACGTGTATTTCAGAATGAGGCCTATGAGCTCATTGATTACGAAGGTAATCCATTAGAATAACCCAGAAATGGGTTGTATCTCAAAAAGTATTATGTGTGAGTCATTCATGCATGATTTGTGTACATAGGTGTTTTTTTTTTCATTTTTGTACATGTTTTGATTTGGTGTGCTTTGCGAGCATTTCCCTGCTTATTTGGGTCTTTATTATTTATGCAGATGTCTATACCCCTTTTGTCGGTTTTTCGGATGGTGCTTCTCGCAGTACCAGGAATTTGTCTTCAGCAGCCTGGGTAATCTATGATCCTGGTGGTGAGTTGATAGAACTGCAAGGTATTTGTGTAGGACGAACTACAAACAATGTCGTTGAATATAGTGTTGTCCTTGACTATTAACCAAGGCAATCAATCTTAGCATACGCGCATTGCTTGTAAATCTATATCCACGGCTTGTTGTTCTGCAACTCAATGGTCATTATCTAGTTAGAAACCCATACATTTTGAGATTGTATTTACGTATTCGTTTATTGGAAAGAAATTTTGATTTTATCACATATAAACATATTCCTAGACGAATGAATGCATTAACTGATATAGTGGCTAACATTGTATTAGATAGACATTTGTGTAATTTGTAAAATCATCATCATGTGAAAAAGATCCATATAGGAAAAATTTTGTATATATATATATATATATATATATCGTGTGTTTGCATCAATGTGCATCATACATTCAAAAAATATATATGTGTGTGTTTTTGTTACATCCTGAGACACCATGTCTCTCAAAAATGCAGATATAAAACCTAGGTGTCTAATCGGCGTGATTCTCATGATAGCATGTCACTACCCGTACAAGCCGCCTCAGCAAGCGGTGAATACGGCTTGGCACCTCGACGGTATGTCGCTGGTAGGCGCAAGGAACATTGTCGAATCGTGCATAATTTGGGACTCCATGTGTGATCCTCTCTAGGTTACGCACAAGCTCCTCTTCCTCGCTTCCCTCGCCATGAGGGTCGAAATCACGAGGAATTCGCCTCGCTATCTGAGACATGCCCGCGGGTCTCTCTGGGCCGACATCTGCAAATACATGGATTTAATTTTAGAACATACATAGACAAAAAAAAAAAAAAAAATCATAATACTCATGAAAATTAAAAATGAGTCTTACCCAAATCTTCATCTGAATCCTCTCCCTCCGGGAGTGGGAGGTTCGGATCACCAATGAAATCTATACCAGAGTAGGGCCAGTCCTCCACGCTGATCAACTATCGGCGAAGCCAATCAAAAAACTCCAGTCTCCAGGAAATCTATTGATCGCCCCCTGCCCTTGGCATCAGAGCCGCCCATCAGGCCATCCATGGTTCTCTCGCTGGTGGTGTCGGGACTATGACCTCTTTATGCTGAAAAATTGGTAGTCATTCCAGGAAGAACGATGCCAGGATAGACCCATAACCAAATTGCTTCAATTTTCCCTTCTTGCATTTTGTTAGCTGGTGTTTCATGTTTATTGTCATTGCCTCTGCCCAATTGTAGATGATCGATGTCAAATAGTCTACAACAAGAAGCAATTGTGTTTTTGTTGCTTCGTGCAGTGCTTGTGATCCCGCAGCTCGTGTGATGGTATGTAGCACTACTTTTAGTGCTAGGTATGGGATAGTTTGGATATCAACTTTCCCACTTCATGTTCCCTTTTGTGCCCCTCGACATACTCTATCCATCACCATGGATATACTCTCCATGCAAGGCCAGGTACCGGTTAGGATCGGTGCTGCTCCCCTCTGCAACAATCCTGTGATAAAGTAGACGTCAGAAGCATCAATATCAAGTTCCTGATCTCGAAGGATGAAATTTTCTTGGTCTTCATCCCATATGCTGATCAAATATTATAATAGCTCTGGTTGAGCACGGAGACATGGTGTCAAGAAGAACTTCTTCAGTCCACAGTCCCTGAGAGCTTCCATGCATCTCTCATTCTCCATGGTGTTGGGTATGTGTTATATTCTTTCCACGACTAATCACGCGCGGGGGGGGGGTCACAGGGGGGGCAGTAGCCCCCCCCCCCTGTTGGGGTTTGGGGCAACGCCCCAGAAATTTTTTTTGGTCCTTATTTTCCAGTAGGCAGATCCCCCCATGGTTTTCTGCATAGGTTTTCACATGGTTTTGGGGTACGATGGTTTTCGGCCCCTGGTATTTTGTAGATACAATCAAGGGAACTACGATTATGTTCTAATAAAGGGTTAATGGATTGGGGTTTATGTATGATTCAGCATGTATATATATGTGTTGTAACACTAAAAGGAATATAATGAAAAATTAATCTGGTCGTCCTGATTTGGGATCCAGGGGAAAATCTTTGTGTTTATCTGTTTTATGTTTTATGCTCTTGCTATTGTTTATTTTCTGTTTTTAAGATTCGTTTGCAGATAATTTATGTACAGGGTTAAAACCTACATTTGGTATCAGAGCAGTTTTGGCTTCAAGGGGATGCCTTTGCTGCTGAGGGGTTTTTTGCTCGGGCCTGAGGTAGACCCTGTTCAGTGGGAGATATGCGGGATCGATTCTTGTGGTGAAAGAAGATGGTGAGCGGCGGGAAGATAGAGATCGAGAAATTTAATGGTCAGAGTTTTGAGTTGTGGAAGCTCAATATGGAGGATTTGCTGGTGGATAAAGATCAGTAGATCGCGATAGATTCGGGTACTAAACCAACGACAATGTCAGATGAAGACTGGAAGAAGCTGGATCGGAAGGCAAAGAGCACAATACGATTGTGTGTCTCAGATTCAGTATTGTTGAATGTATCTAGGGAAGCTACAGCAAAGACCTTGTGGGACAAGCTAGGGACTTTGTACCAATCTAAATCTCTGGTGAATAAATTGTTCCTGCGGAAAAAGCTATATAACCTGAGGATGAAGGATGGAGACTCGGTGACAGAGCATTTGAACGCCTTCAATACTGTGGTAAGTCAACTTTCATCTGTTGATATTAAAATATCAGATGAAGATAAGTGCATCAGTTTTTTGTGTTCTACCAGACTCATGGGACAGTCTGGTTATTGCAATAGGTAGCAATACAACTACCTTGAATTTAGATGACATTGTCTCAGCCTATCTATCAGAGGAAATGAGACGGAGAAATATGGAGGGTCAGAATGGAGATGCCTTATCTATACGAGGAAGGTCCCAGAACAAAAACAGGAATAAGATTTTGAGTGGGAGATCTAAATCTCTTGGAAAGTTTGTAAAGGTGTGTTGGAAATGCGGAAAGGAAGGGCACTAAAAAAAGGACTACAGATCTAAAGCTCCTGAGAAAGGAAAGGGATCTGATGATTCTCCTTCTGCAGAGGCAAAAATCACCTCGGATGAAGGTGGGGATGTGTATTTGGCTTCTTCTTCAAATACACTAGATCATGAGTCATGGTTGATTGACTCAAGTGCATCCTTTCACTTCACTCCCCATAGGTAGTGGTTCTGTGAGTATGAGAAATATGATGGCGGTGATGTCTTCTTAGGTGATGATAGGAAGGCCAAAATCGTCGGACGTGGAAAATTCAAGCTAAAGCTACAAGGTGGAAGGATTAGAACACTTCCTAGTGTTCTGCACATTCCTGCATTGGCCAGAAATCTTATGTCTGTAAGCAAGATGGATGATGCAGGTGTAAAAACAGTGTTCGAGAAAGATACTTCCAAGATGGTTCAGAGAGCACTGGTATTAATGTGGGGAGTTCGGATTGGAACTCTGTACAAGCTTCTAGTCAGCACTGTTACTGTTGGGTGCAATAGTTCCGTGTTCCCGAAAGTGGAGCGGAAAGCCTAGCGGTCTCTGGAGAAAATACCATGCTATGGCATCAAAGGCTTGGACATATTGAAGAGAAGGGCCTTCAGATACTTCATGGAAATGGTATGGTAGAAGGTATGTCTAAAAGCTCTCTGGATTTTGATTTCTGTGAACATTGTGTATATGGGAAGCAGAATCGGGTGAGTTTTCCTTTTGGTGCTAAGAGGGCAAACAAGATATTAGAGCTTGTGCACAGTGATGTGTTTGGACCTGTGTCGGTTCCATCACTGGGTAAGTTTGTGTACTATGTTTCATTCATAGATGAATTCTCAAGGAATACATGGATATATTTCTTGAGGAAGAAATCTGAAGTCTTTGACAGATTTAAAAAATTTAAGGCTCTGGTGGAAAACCAGACAAAGAAGAAGATAAAGGTGCTGAGGACAGATAATGGTGGGGAGTTCTGCAAGAAGGAATTTGAAGAGTTCTGTAAGAAGTGTGGTATAGCACCACAGAAGACTACTCCATACACACTTCAGAAAAATGGATTTTCAGAAAGAATGAATAGAACGTTGATGGAAAAGGCAAGAAGCATGCTCAGTGGCACCCGGTTAGGACAAGAATTATGGGCAGAGGCATTGGAGACTGCATGTTACTTGGTTAACAGATCACCTTCATCAACGTTGGAGGATAAGACTCCACATGAGGTATGGACTGGTAAGAAACCCTCTCTTTCACATCTGAGGGTATTTTGATGTGATGCATATGTACATGTTCCAAAGGAGAAAAGGACCAAGTTGGATAATAAATCTAAGAGGTGCACCTTTATTGGGTATAAGGATTGTTTAAAGGGTTACAAGCTTTGGAACCCAGAAACAAGGAAGGTCGTGTACAGCCGAGATGTGGTGTTTAGAGAGGTGAAAGATGTTGTTAAACATGAAGTCCTACCAAAGGAACCTGAGAAGATAGAGTTTGAGCTAAAGGAGGATGAATCGGACTCTACAACAGAAGAAGACTCAGAAGAGGAAGAGCCGCAAACTCCACCTGTGAGAAGATCAGCTCAGGAAAGAAGACAACCAGAAAGGTATAGTCCATCTGCTTTCTGTTCAAATTTTGCTTTAACTATAACTGATGATGATCCCAGAACTATCAGGGAGGCAGTAGATTCAAAGGATGGAAAACTCTAGAAGGAGGCCATGGTTGATGAAATGGCATCCTTGCATAAAAATGAGGCATGGGATCTCATGGATTTGTCGGCTGGAAGGAAGCCCATCGGGAGAAAATGGGTGTTTAAGAAGAAGATGAACGTAGAAGGCAAGGTGGAGAAATACAAAGCTCGGTTGGTAGCAAAAGGTTATTCCTAGGTGTCAGGAATTGATTTTGGTGACATTTTTTCTCCTGTTGCCAAAGTTACTTCTATTAGATTACTTCTATCTATTGTTGTTGCATTTGATTTTGAGGTGGAACAGATGGATGTGAAGACATCATTTCTTCACGGGGATCTGGAAGAGGAGATCTTCATGAAACAACCTGAAGGCTTTATGGTGAAGGGGAAGAAAGAACTAGTATGTAGGTTAAAGAAGTCTCTATATGGGTTAAAATAGTCACCAAGGATGTGGTATCAGAAATTTGATACCTACATACGGGGACTTGGCTTCACTAGAATCAAGGAGGATCACTGTGTTTATTTTAAATTAATTGGTGATCATGTTATTTATTTGGTCTTCTCTGTGGATGATATGTTGTTGATTGGAAATGACAAAGAAATTATCCAAGATTTGAAGACCCAATTGTTCTCCAAATTCGACATGAAGGATCTTGGTGCTGCAAACTGTATTTTGGGCATGGAAATTAAGAGAGATCGGGAAAAGAGGAAGCTCTGGTTAAACCAGAGCAAGTATATCGAGACTATATTGCATAGGTTCAATATGCAGGATAGTAAATCGGTGAATGTTCCGATTCCTGTAGATACAAAGTTGTCTGCTGAACAGTGTCCCAAGACACAAGAAGAAGAGGAGGATATGTCTTGTGTTCCATATGCAAGTGCAGTGGGTAGCCTGATGTATGCAATGGTTTGTACTCGACCAGACATTGCACATGCAGTGGGAGTATTGAGCAGGTTTATGTCAAATCCAGGGAAGGAGAATTGGACAACAGTGAAGCGGGTTTTCAGATATTTACATGGCACTAGTGATTATGGCTTGTGCTACCAGGGAAGACCAGGATTGGAAAGAGTGTTGGACATTTGTGGTTTTTGTTGATGCAGACTGGGCTGGAGATCTGGACCAAAGAAGATCTACAAGTGGGTATGTGTTTAGCCTATTTGGAGGTGCAGTCAGTTGGATGAGTAAAAGGCAGTCTGTAGTGTCTCTTTCAACTACAGAGGCTGAATACATAGTAGCCACTCATGCAAGAAAGGAAGAAATTTGGTTGCAGAGATTGTGTTCAAGTATGGGGTTGGTGCAGCAAGCTATAAGGATATATTGTGATAGCCAAAGTGAAATTTTCTTGGCTAAGAACCCTACTTATCATTCAAAGACAAAGAACATTGATGTTCAATATCACTTTGTGAGACATATGGTTGAGGCTAAAAGGGTGTTGTTGGTAAAGGTGGACACTTTGAAGAATGTTGTAGATGCATTGACGAAGTCTACAAGCACTCAGAAGTTCTCTTGGTGTATAGAAACAATGGGTGTTGCAGAATTGGGCTAATGACTAAACTCTCCTGTGGCCCCCTGCGAAAAGAAAACAACAAGTGGGATAATGTTGGGTATGTGTTATAGTCTTTCCATGACTAATCACGTGTGGGGGGGTCACAGGGGGGGCGATAGCCCCCCCCCCTATACGTTGCGCTAGGCGCAACGTCGAGGGGGTCATAGGGGAGTGGTAGCCCCCCCTTATCAGGGTCCGGGGCAGCGTCCCGGAAAACTTTTTTGGTCCTTATTTTCTGGTTGGCGGATCTGCCCATGGTTTTGTGCATGGGTTTGCACATGGTTTTGGGGTACGATGGTTTTTGGCCCCTGGTATTTTGTAGATCCGATTAAGGGAACTACGGTTATGTTCTAATCCAAGGTTAATGGATTGGGGTTTATGTATTCTTTGGCATGTATATACATGTGTTGTAACACTAAAAGGAATATAATGAAAAATCAAGTTGGTCGTCTCGATTTGGGATCCAGGGGAAAATCTCTGTGTTTTTCTGTTTTATGTTTTATGCTCTCGCTATTGTTTATTTTCTGTTTTTAGGATTCGCTTGTAGATAATTTATGTACAGGGTTAAAACCTACACATGGCAAGCCCATCTTCTTCGTTGTGTCCTCGTTCTTTCCATTCTATCACCATTTTGCTGCTTTCTACCTATAAACACATTCATATGAATGGTATTAGCCTTTTTGAAGCTTAAATTTGTGAATGATTGGGGTTTGTGGCTTGCATTTTGCACAAAAAAATGGTTTGTGCCATTGGCGCGACTGTTTCCCAAACAATCGCGCCCTAGTGTAAAAATTGGGCGATTGGTGCAACTTCGTGCCCGAAACCCACACCAACCGCCATGCCCTAATTTTCATAGTTTCTCCCCCAAAATTAGAAATTGGAAATTGCAGGTAGTAAGAAATGACTCAAGATGAAGAGAGAGATCTCGGCTCTTACCTGGAACTGACGGATTTGAGATTGGTCTGCTGGATTGTCCACTATCGTCGCCGCAAAATCACATAGTAAAATGGATAACTATTTGCTCCACAAAAGGTAAAAAGTGAAAAGTAATTATTTTTTCCATTTTTGGCATTTTATAACTTTTTACAACCCTAATTAGGTTTTAAGACATTTTTTTCAATTATTTTATTATATTATTTTCGAAAAATGGGTTTTACATGTGTCTCTTGTGCAGCAACAGGTTTTCAAGACATAGTGATGGAGGAACGAGTTAAATTTTATACTTTTTCGGACTTGGTAAAAACAAGAAAAATTCACTGCTGGAGTCATCTTTCAGCTCTTTTCTGACTCTCTAAAATTGAAAATATTGCCGAGACTCTTATCGTTTTGAACTCGTTAAATGGCTACGAAATGATATCTACTCAATATACGTTTACCCCTTTTTCGGGCTGGGATAGATTATTTACGAAAAAGGAATACCTTAGCCTATTGCGACTAAGAGGTTCTTTCAGATATTGTTTTCTACCTTTTCAGATCTGAGAGACTACTTACGAAAAGGTTCATAATGGAGTTTTCTTTTCTGCCTTCTTTTCAAACTCTCTAAACATGAAAAGATGTCGAGTTCTCCCTTTGTTAGACTCGTTAAACCCTGATGACATCGGATTTCGTCGCCAGGACGTTACTCGAGTTCCTCCTTCCTCGGGCTCGTAAAATGTACTAGGTTGGATTTGTCTGAAGGACAAACTTACAGCACAAGCATATGCTATCCCCTTCAAGCTTGTTTTAAAAAATAATTGGGGTACTCGCCAGAAATGGTGGGGGAAAATGGAACCAAGTTTTAGTTATGTTGGAAGTATGTCGCTCTTGAACATGGCACCTATCTGCATTCATGTCGGGTTAGGGACATCTCATTTCGTAATTTTTCCCCCATGGGTTTGGGTAATCTCTTTTGACCTCTCATCTACTCTTTACCACGTCATCATGACCTCAGATCCTTTGATGTCAAATACTACCAAATCTAGTGTCGTGATGTTGATATGTTCAAGAGAAGTTTGCCTCTGCAGTTTTCAACCTCCCTCTAATTCTCTGTTGGTCTTGTTTCACTACTATCATGTTCCTCTGTCTCGTATCGATGATGTGGGAAACGTTATGGCTCACCTTCGATCAGGTCACTTCCTGTCAACTTCAACTCATTATCCAGGAATTTGATCTAGAGACTCTATTCTGGTACCTTGGAGCCTACATGCCTTAATGGCAGGTTTTTCGCATTCGACGCAAGGTACACATCATTGGCCTTAGATCGAGTGATTCTACAGATGTTCAACGCCAGATCATTGTTCGCATTCGGTGGATTGTACAGGTTGTACCTTGAGAGACATTATCATTATTGGTGGTTTCTCTCATGCATGTTAACAGCTTCATCATTGGCTGGTAATCAGGTGATTTTCTTGCATCTTCAACTTCAGCTCATATATTCGCATGTTTGAATTTGTACTTGTTCGGGTCGAGATGGAGCGCAAGACCATGGATTTTGTCTAGTAAAATCTAGCCTGCGGATTTTGGTGGATTGTCATGACTTATTGCATGACTCTTTTGATCGGATGGTTGCGACCATACCTGAGTCTATTTGTTGATCCTTACTGCTGGATGGTTGCGCCCATACCTCGGATCTCAATTTTTATATATACTCTATTATGGATGGTGGTGCCCATGCCACATGTTCATGTATCAGAGATATCATTTGTATTCGTAATTGCAAGTATTCTGATAGTGGTGTTTGGTTTGAACGCGTTCTCATAAATCATTTCGCCCCTCCCTCTCCCTTGGACCTCATGCTTTAGGGGGCATCTATTACACAACATTTTGTCATTGTCCCTGCAATCCCCATCTCGCCCATTAGAGGGTCATTTATGTGATCAATAAGCAGTGTCATGCCTTGCAAAAGCCATCATTGTGTCCCTTTACATGAGAGTAGCATTCCTTTTGTTGACAATTCCCTGAGCATAGACTCAAAAACCCTTGTTTTGCCTTGGTGCGGGTAATCAGTTATTCCCTCGCACCGAAGAGGAAGATTAACACTGGGCCCCACGCTAGCTGGTGCTCTGTTCGAGTTTTTCACCCATGCCAAGCTATTTATGGAATGTTTTTTAAAAATAGAGGTGGAGATTCCACTCCAACCACCTCGAGGATGAGTCATTGGGAGTGGTTGAACTGATAAACCACGAACTACCTCGTTTAGGTTTATGGTTTCCACCTCTTTTGGGAACTCCCTAAAGGATAGGCCTCCCTCCCACCTTTGTAGGGATCCTAACCTCCTTCTTTTCCTCTATAAAAGAAGCTATCTCTCCTAGAACATGCTAGCTGAACTTGGAGAATTAGACATATTATAGTTGAATAACAAGAGAAGATATAATAAGAAGGAATTACGTTGAGGAAGCTTGAGTCCATGACTTCTAAGAGAGCTTGAGTCCATGCCTTCATCCCGTCTGAATTTCCTGACAAGCATCCAAGACGTGCTTCGCCTGAACCCCGCTGGAGGAGACTGCGACATCAAAGCATTGGTTGTAACTCTTCCTTCTATTCATTTTTATACATGACTACTGTTTGGTTCCATTGTTGTGTTATGATTATTGTTTAACGCAATATGTTTAGCCCTCTTTGACTGGCTAATAGTTATCAATGCAATGTTGTTAGCTTGTATGATGTTCTTGTTTCTTGTTCTATGTGCAGGTATCCAAGCGTAATGGCGAAATAATTGTGACTTGTCGAGGCAGGAGCGAGAGGCCACCACTACTACAGCAACAACAACGGCGTTGGATTCCAGGTAGGTCGATCGATCGTGTCCCTTGTTCATTAAATAATTAGGAAGCAACACTTTAGCGTGTCCCTTTGTTTCTAGACCCACTCTAGGGCTAGAGGGATTGTCTCTGTCTGCAGAGAGGATTTACCTGCATAACAAAGACCCTGGGTTTTGTCTGATAAAATCCAGGTTGCAAGACGATTTGGTTTATCATGACTGTATGCATGACTCTTCTGATTGGATGGCTGTGACCATACCTAAGTCTATTTATTGATCTTTTTGATGTATGGCTGCGTCCATACCTCAGATCTCATTTTTATATGTACTCTATTATGGATGGTTGCGCCCATACCACGTATTCATGAATCAGAGATATCAGTTGTACCTGATTCTTGTAGGTATTCCAATGATGGTGTTTGGTTTGAGCACGTTCTCATAAAGCATTTCACTCCTCCCTCTCTCTCGGACCTCATGCTTTAGGCGACATCTTTTGCACAATATTTTGTCACCATCCTTGCAATCCCCATCCTGAACATTGGAGGACCATTTCAGTGACTTCTGTGTATTCTCATACCTTGCAAAAAGTGTCATTACATCCCTTGGCATGTTAAGAACATTTCCTATGTTGATCATTCCTGAAGCAGGCTCTCAAAAACATATGATTTTGGGTTGGCGCTGCTAGGCAGTTATGGCCTCGCGCCCATAGACAAATTAACACTGGGCCTCACGCCCATTGGTGCTCTATCTCAGTGGACTACCCGCACCGAGCTGTTTTTGGAAAGTTTTTTAAAATTGAAACGAAGTTTCCATGACCAACCTCTTCGTGAGCAGAGTCATCATGGTTTGTTCTACTGAATAACGTCAAATTCCTTCCTTTGGATTCTTGTTTCCTATAATTGAGAAACTCCCCAAAGGATAAGGCCTCCCTTCCACCTTATGGGGGATCCCAAACCACCTCCTCCTCTCCTATAAATACTTCATT
Organism: Pinus albicaulis; assembly: GCA_034641835.2. Classification (NCBI taxonomy): domain Eukaryota; kingdom Viridiplantae; phylum Streptophyta; class Pinopsida; order Pinales; family Pinaceae; genus Pinus; species Pinus albicaulis. The sequence continues at coordinate 39,107,830 of CM076576.1, forward strand.
CTCACATAGTTTCAGCTAGATGAACAGTCCTTACTATAGCTGGTGTGAAGAATAAGGCAGAGAGGAATCCATTGTCGAGAGAGAGTTTAGGCCCATTGCCTCAAGTCCGATCCCGGACGAATTCTTGAGACGTGCTTGACTGAACCCGTCGAAGGAGGCTACAACGTCAAGGCTTTAAGGTTGTAAACTTCTTTTCTCTATCATTAATACATGACTGGTTTTTTGGTTCCAATTTTGTATTCGATCATATGCAAAAAAAATTATTCTCGTGGACCAATCGAATAGTTGTGAATGAGAATATGTTTTCATATGTTGTCACCATTTACTTGATCCTTGCGCAGGTACATGAATATTACCACTGAAATATCGCGATGTGTGGAGACAAAGATCAACATATCGCTGCTGCAAACTTCAACAAAAACGTTGGACCAAGGTAGGCCATCTATCCCAACTCGTTTTCATTATAAGCTAGGAGTCTTAAAGTCCAACTTTTTCCCTTATTGCTAGATCCACTCTAGGGCTACATGGATTGTCTCTATCCGTAGAGGGGATTTACCTTCCCAACAGAAATTTCTTGCCTACCATCTTTAAAGATTGCATTATTGTTGTCCGCAAATGTCACGATTGCCAGATTTACCAGTGCAAGATGTGCGCACCACCTGCACATCTCCATTCTGTCATTACCGTTGGTCCCTTTGCGAATTGGGGCATCAATTTTATGATGTGTAACCCTCACTCAGTTGGGGGGCATGCTTATATTATCATTTTTTTTTACTACTTCACTAAATGCGCCGAAGCAATGACTACACTTACAACTGACAGTAAGACAGTTGCACAATTTTTGTTCAATCGTGTCATTACCAGGTTTGGTGTCCCTCAAGCCATTGTTATCGATCATGGTTCTCATTTTCGTCATTACATGATGGTTGAGTTGACTTCCAAGTTGGGTCTGCATCACGACAGCTCAATGTCGTACAACCCTCAGGCCAATGGCCAGGTCGAAGCCGTAAACAAGGTTCTAGTCACTATGCTTCAGCATACGATTGGGATGCACAAGTCAAACTAGCATCTCGTGTTGTTTTCAGCTCTCTGGGCTTACCAAACCTCCGTGAAGGATGCAACCAGATTCACTCCATTCTAGCTTGTTTATGGTCTGGAATCTACCCTTCCGATTGAATGCGAAATCCCTTCTCTCAAGATAGCTATTGAATTTATTCCTAATACTTCACCAGAAGAAGAGTGTCTTCTCTATTTAGATAGGCTTGATGAAACTTGCCACTTTTTTGCTCTTGTCACAGAGGCACAGAAAAATCAAGTCAAAGCTCATTTTGATCAGTCGGTTTCCCCTCGTTCCTTTGTAGAATGAGATCTCGTCCTCTTGTATGACCAAGCTCATGATAAGCTAGGGGCAGGAAATTTCGAACCCATGTGGCATGGGCCCTATATTGTTAAGCGTTTTTTGCAGAACGGGGCTTATGAGCTAATTAATTATGAAATACATCCTTTGGATTAGCCCATAAAAGGGTTGTATCTCAAAAAATACTGTGCATGAGTTCCTCATGCATGTCCTTTTGTACATAGGTGTTTTTTCATTCTTGTACATTTTTTGGCTTGGTGTGCCTTGCGAGCATTTTTTCCTGCTTATTATGTTGTTGCTTGCTGTGTAGATGTTTGTTACTCTTTATGTTGGTTTCGCAGATGGTGCCTCCCACAGTACCCGAAATTTGTCTTCCGCAACCTAGGTGATTTATAACCCTAATGGTGAGTTGATATACCTTCAAGGTATTTGTCTAGGAAGAACCACAAACAATGTTGTTGAATATAGTGTCATCATTTAACTCTTAACCATGGCCATTGCTCTCGATATTCGTGCATTAATTGTTAACTTAGACTCTCAACTTGTTGTTCTTAAGCTTAATGGGCATTATTCTGTTATAAATCCTCAAATCTTATGGCTGTATTTGCATGCTCGTTTATTAGAAAGAAATTTTGATTACATCACATATCAGTGTATTCCTAGACGAATGAATGCCTTAACTGATACAGTAGCCAATATTGTATTAGATAGACATTTGCGTAATTTGTAAGACATTACCATCACATGATATATATATATATATATCGAGTGTTTTCATCCATGTGCATCATAAGTTCAAAAATATGTATGTTTTGGTTACATCCGAAGACATCATGTCTCTCAAAAAAGATTGCAGAAATAAAAGCCTAGGTGTCTAGTCAGCATGATGCTCATGGTAGCATGTCACTTCCCACACAAGCTGCCTCAATAAGCGGTGAACACGGTTAGACATCTCCATAGTGTGCCTCTAGTATGCGCGAGGCACATCGTCAAATCTCGCATAATTTGGGATTCTACTGGTGAGTCCCTCTAGGTTGCATATGATTTCCTTCTCCTCGCTTTCCTCACCATGAGGGCCACATCAAAATAACAAGGAATCCTCCGTGCCATTGGAGACATTCCTGCAGGGCTTTCTGGCCCAACATCTGCAAATATATGTGTTAACATAAGAACATATATAATCAAATAACAGCGCCCTCATCAAACTCAAGCCGTGCTTTTTAATGCACTTCGCATCCCAATCCTATCTATTAGAATTAGAATCCGCATCACAAAACATCCATACCAACCTAAGTGCGTTATCGATAAAACGTCAATTAAATTCTCGAGGACATCATTATAATCAAAGCGCAGTCTAAATATCTTTCAATATGTATCGTTATTTAGTTGAGCTGGGAACGAATTACCGCAGAATAATTTAAAATCCACAAGAGCATCGGCTTATCTTACATTACCCATGCCTTCCTCATCTTCTTGCCCGTGTTCTCTTCACACACCTGGAAAACCACCAATGGGGTTATCATTAGTCGAATTATTAACTATTGAATTGTTTAAAATGGGCCTGTTAGCTGAATTTTTATGCAAAATTCATGCCTGCAGGTTCCGTTAAAATTCAAGGCGGGTTGGCGCGAGTCCGTGCCCGAAACCCGCACCGACCGCCATGACCTAATTTGAACAAAAATCCCCCACAAATGTGAAAAAATGAAATGCAGACAATGAAAATAGATTCAAAATGTAGGTAAGGAGACGAGCTCTCACCTGAAAAAAGATGGATTCGCGATTGGTCCCTAGATTGTCCACTTTCAGCTCCACAAGATCACAGTGAAAAAGGGTAAAAATGCTCACAAGAGGTAAAAAGTGAAAAGTAATTTATTTTTAGCAATTTCGGCATTTTATAAACTTTTCACAACCATAATTAGGTTTTCGAGCATATTTTTCGATTATTCTAATATTTTATCTCGAAAAATGGGTTTTACGTGTGTTTCTTGTGCAGCAACAGGTCCTCGATGTGATGGCGATGAAGTGACGAGTTATATTTTATTACTTTATTGGACTCGGTAAAAACACGAAAAAGTCACCCCCTGGAGTCATCTTTCAACTTTTTCTGACTCTCGAAAATTGAAAATATTATCGAGACTCCTGTTGTTTTGGACTCGTTAAAGGCTGTGAAACGGAATCTACCCAGTATACGTTTACCCCTTTTTCGAGTTGGGATAGATTATTTACGAAAAAGGAATACCTTATCCTATCGCGACTAAGAGGTTCTCTCAAATATTGTTTTCTACCTTTTCGGATCTGTGAGACTACCTAAGAAAAGGGACCTGCTGGATTTTTCTTTTCTGCTTCGTTTTAAACTCTCTAAACATGAAAAGTCGTCGAGTTCTCCCTTTGTCAGACTCATTAAATATTAAATGACATCGGAAATCGTCACCATGACGTACCCAAGTTCCTCCTTCCTAGGGCTCGTAAAATGTACTAGGATGGATTTGTCCGAAGGAAAAACTTATATGACAAACATATGATATCCCCTTCAAGAGTGTATCCAAAAATAATTGGGGTACTCGCCAGCAATGGTGGGGGAAAATGGAACCAGTTCTCAGTCGTGTCGGTAGTATGTTGCTCTTGAACATGACACTTGTCTACAATTTGCGTCGAGTTAGGGACACCCATTTTGCCATTTTTTGCCTCCATGGGTTTGGGTTATCTATTTTGACCTCTCATCTCCTCTTTGCCACGTCATCATGACCTCAGATCCTTTGATGTCAAATACTGCCAAATTCCGGAGTCGTGTCACTAATATGTTCAAGAGAAGTTTCCTTCTGCAGTTTTCAACATCTAATCCTCTGTTTGGTCCTGATTCACTATCATCTTGATCCTCTGTCTCGTGTCGATGATGTGGGAAACATTATGGCCCTCCTTCAACCAGGTCACTTCCTGTCGACTTCAGCTCATTATCCAGGAAGTTGATCTAGAGACTCCCTTTCGGTACCTTGGAGCTTGCATGCCTCAATGGCAAGTTCTTCGCATTCGACGATAGGTCCTCATCATTGGCCTTAGATCAAGTGATTTCGCGGGTGTTCAACTCTAGCTCATTGTTCACATTCCGCGGATTATAGTAGTTGTACCTTGAGAGCCATTTTCATTATTGGTGGTTTCTCTCACGCTTGTTAACAGCTTTCATCATTGGCTAGCAATTAGGTGATTTTCTTGCATGTTCGACTTCAGCTCACTCATTCACATGCTTGAATTTGTACTGGTTCGGGTCCAGATGGAGCGCAAGACCCTGGGTTTTGTCTAATAAAATACAGGCTGCAAGACAATTTGGTTTATCATGACTATATGCATGACTCTTCTGATTGGATGGCTACGACCATACCTGAGTCTATTTCTTGATCCTTCTTGTTGGATGGCTCTGTCCATACCTCGGATCTTATTTATATATGTACTCTATTATGGATGGTTGTGCCCATGCCACATATTCATGTATCAGAGATATCAGTTGTACTTGTTCTTGCAGGCCTTCCGACGACGGCGTTTGGTTTGACCATGTTCTCATAAAGCATTTCACTCCTCCCTCTCTCTCGAACCTCATGCTTTAGGGGGCATCTGTTACACATTATTTTGTCACCGTCCCTGCAATCCCCACCCCAAACATTGGAGGACCATTTCAATGACTTCTGTGTATTGTCATAACTTGCAAAAAGTGTCATTGCATTCCTTGGCATGTCAAGAACATTTCCTCTGTTGATCACTCCTCAAGCAAACTCTCAAAAACACGTGTTTCTAGGTCGGCGCTGGTAGGTAGTTATGGCCTCGCGTCGATAGGGAAATTAACACTGACCCTCGCGCCCATTGGCACTCTCTATTAGTGTCTCACCCGCGCCGAGCTTTTTTTGGAATGTTTTTTAAAATATAAGCGAAGTTTCAATTCCTAACTACTTCGTGAGTGGAGTCATCATGGTTTGTTCGACTAAATAACGTCGAAATCCACCCTTCGACTTATTGTTTCCTACATTTGTGCAACTCCCCAAAGGGATAAGGCCTCTCTTCCACCTAACGAGGGATCCCAGACCACCTCCTCCTCTCCTATAAATACTTTCTTCTCACATATTTTCAGCGAGCTAAACAATCCTTACTATAGCTAGTGTGAAGAATAAGGCATAGAGGAATCCATTGTCGAGAGAGAGTTTAGGCCCATTGCCTCATCAAGTCCGATCCCCGACGAATTCTTGAGACACACTTGACTGAACCCGTCGAAGGAGGCTACAATGTCAAGGCATTAAGGTTGTAAAATCCTTTTCTCTATCATTAATACATGGTTGTTTTTTTTGGTTCCAATTTGTGTTTGATCATATGAAAAATGTTTGATTCTCCTTGACCAATCGAATAGTTGTAAATGAAAATATGTTTGCGTATGTTGTCACTGTTCACTTGATCCTTGTGCAGGTACACGTACATTATCATTGAAGGACCGTGATGTGTGAAGAAAAAGATCAACGGATCATTGCTGCAAACTTCAACAAAAGCATTGGACCAAGGTAGGCCATCTATCCCAACACGTTTTCATTTATAAGCTAGGAGTCTGAAATTCCAACTTGTTCCCTTGTTGTTAGACCCACTCCAGGGTTAGAGGGATCGCCTCTGTCTGTAGAGGGGATTTACCTCCACAACGGGCACGCTTTATGATCTCTTGCCTGATGCTCCATGACCTGAAACTTCCAAAGCACCGACAACACCATCGGTTGACGGTATCATTGGTTCTGCTTCTTAGAATTCTCGTAAGTCTTCTCCTGCTCCTGTGAAGCAGAAATCCACCCCTTCAATCGAGACTTCTTCCAAGCCACCTTCCAATCATGGTAAAACCGCGAAATTGATTGTCGTCCAGTCCACCTCGGCAGACAAAGCTTCCAAAGGTAAGAAGAATGGTAAAGGAAAGGCCAAAGCCGATACCCCGAAAAAAGATTCTCCAAAAACCAATACTAATGATGGCTCAAAACATAAACCAAATTATCCTTGTCTGATATGCGACGATGAGCATTACACCAAGGACTGTCCACGACGAGTCGAAGTGAGTCGACTACTCAAAGGCACCTAAGGAACTCCGATTGTTCTTAAGGAACCGTTCCCGCCACAAAAAAAAACTCAAATGGTGGAGCAACCCCAGTCCTCCACCCCTTTTGGCTCTCAAGTTTTCGTGATGAATGGTGTTGCACCCATATCTATTGCTACCATATCAAAAGATTATACTAAAATGTGTCAAGCAGCGGGGAAAGAAATTGCAGATGCTCGTACTTCGTCTCCCCCACCTGCTTTTGGCCCTCTTCATATTGAAATGCCTAGTTCTGAGCCCATTATATGGCCACCTTCCAAAGGCGTGCTCCATAAATCCTCCTATAACCCGAACACCTGTGCCGCTCAACATTATAATATTGTTGAGAATTTTGCTCAGGCGCCATCTACTATGTCCGAGCTGGAGGTACTTCAGAGATGTCTGTCATAATGGAAGGCTTTGTTATCTGATATCAGAGGAGTTGACCCAGTCGATTCGAGCCTTATTACTTTTGATCTGGAAAATTTTGTCCCGCGTCTCCCTCACAAACTTGCTTTGATTATCCAAGTTGGGATTAATGGTAAGAATATCCATCGAGCAGTCGTAGACAAAGGTGCACCTACTTGTATCATGTCTGTTGCATACTGGAAAGACATCATTTATCTAGCCCTTAACCAGTCTCCAAAATCTTTTGAGGCCTTGGACGGAAGGGAATCTCACCTTCTTAGTATCCTTACCAGATTACCTATCACGTTGGAAGGAAAAAATGTCAATGTTGAGGTTGAATTCGTTGATGCCAAACTTAACTATAATCTCCTCCTCAGTCGTAGTTGGACCCACACCGTGCTATGCGTACCATCCACTCTCTTTCGTGTTCTTTATTTCCCGCACGAAGGAAATATTATCACTGTTGATCAGTTATATTTTTTCACTTCCACTTCTTCAGAGAGCAATGTTTTGTATGTATACCACATTCCCATGCCTTATGAAATTGTTGGGCCAGGACTTTTCAAATATCCTGCCCTTATGGGTCTTTTTTCTCTTCCTCCGCCCAACACTGCTCAGGTCAATATGGTCTCCACTTCTTATGATCCCTAGATCATCCCTTCGCCTGATCAGGTTGATTCGTTTGGTGACGTAATGTCGTTAAGCCCGATAGAAATTGATTATTGTGATATCATATTGGCTTCGGCTTCTCCTTCTGATCACACTTCTTCAAGTATGCCTCTTGACACGTATTCTTAATCCCCTTAGCTCGGTGCTTCAGATTCTCCAGATCCCTTGAACGAGACATTTCCAAATGATGAAGCCATTTTGTAAACCATGTCTCTCCAGGATCCTCCCTCGAATGATAATCATCATCATTCCTCATTTTTACCTAGTCTTGGGGCAATGTCTGCTTGTCCTAATAATTTTGCTTCCCATGCTCCTTCCCCACCGCTTCAAACGCCTATTTTGACACATGAAGTTTTTATGGAAGGCAACATGGTAAATATCACTTAGACGATGCCTATTGACATCTCCATTAAACTGAGGGTTGTCGAGAACATCCACATTGGGGTGACTTGTTCTCCTGATCAGATTAAGGTCTATACTAGCCTCTTCCATGAATTTCGAGACATTTTTGTTTGGTCATATGAGGAAATGCCCGACATTGATCTGAGTATAGTCGTGTACGAGATACCCACTTACCCTTATGTGAAACCTGTTCGCCAACACCTTCATCCTGTGCACCCTAGAAAGGCGGCTGCCATAAAGGGAGAAGTTGAAAAATTTCTCAAAGCAGACTTCATTTATCCGATCCCATTGACAGATTGGGTCTTTAACATTGTCCCTGTGGACAAAAAGTAGGGCACCATTTGAGTTTGTGTGGATTACAACGATATCAATCATGCTTTTCCCAAGGATAACTATCCCACTCCCTTCATCGACCAGATCATTGACGAGTGTGATGGGAGTGAGATTTTCTCTCTTACAGACGGGTTCTCTGGTTATAACTTGATTAATATACTACTGGCTGATCAACATAAAACTTCCTTCATCTATCCATGGGGCACTTTCGCGTATAAAAATCTACATTTAGGCCTGAAAAATGCTGGTGCCATGTTCCAACGGCCAATGTTGTATGATTTTCACGATATTAAGCACATTGTTCAACCTTACTTGGATCACCTCCCGGCTCATTCCACTAAGCGTCAGGACCACCCGGGGGACCTCAGTCAATTTTTTTCTTCGTTGTAGACGCTACAACATCTGGATTAATCTGCACAAATGTGTTTTTTGCATCGACTCCGACAGGATCCTTAGGTTTGTTGTTTCTAAAGACGATATTTGTCTCGATCCTCTTAAGTTCGAAGCTATTATTAATCTCCCCTCCCCTTCCTCTTTACACTAGTTATAGAGTTTGCAAGGCAAAGATAATTTCCTGCGTCGTTTCATACCGAACTATGCTGAGGTAGCCAAAGGTTTTACGCGATTTCTTAAGCAAGGCGTCCTGTTCCTATGAGATAAGATTGCCCAAAAATATTTCAATGCACTGAAGACCATGCTTGTTAGTGCTTCTCTTTTGCGTCCCCCAAATTATCATCACGATTATTCACTCTATTTTGCTGCCGCTTTTAGCACTATCGCCATGGTTCTAGTGCAAGATGATGACGATGGTAATGAGCATTTCATCTATTATCTTAAGTTGCAATCTTCTTTACACTGAAATGCATTATGATCATGTCGAGAAACTGGCATTGGCAACTATTCAAGCTGTACAATGTTTCCGCCATTATATTTTACTCACGCGCCACGACTGTGATTTTTTATCGCAACCCCATGACCTACATTTTAACTCGACAATTGCTGGGGGGAAAGTACTCTAAGTGGATAGTTATCCTCCAAGAGTTCGATTTGGAGTTCACTGCCACAAAATCAAAGAAATCTTTGGTTTTTCTGAATTAATCTGCTCCTTACCCTCTGCCTTAGCTCCTTCTGGTTATGAGGAACACATTCCAGATAATACTCTTTTTTCTGATTAACACCCTCAATCCATGGTACAGTGATATCATTGTTTATCTCCAGACTTCTACTTTCCGATCGAAGTTGACGAAAGATGCTCGTTGACATATTCGTCATCATTCGCAACCCTATTGCATACTTGGAGATACTTTATACTGCATCAAAGCTAATTCTGTCCTCCGTCGATGTTTAACCATCGAGGAAGCTGAAAAAGTCCTTAATGACTACCATTCTAGCTCATCTGACGATCACATGTCTAGGTATGCTACTGTTCAAAAAATTCTTCGTTCCAGGTATTTTTGGCCTACCATTTTCAAATATTGTATCCTCAATGTCTGTCAATGTCACGAGTGCCAGATCTACCAACGCAAGATGCGCGCGCCACCCGCTCACCTTCATCTCGTCATTACCGTTGGTCCCTTTGCAAATTGGGGTATCGATTTTATGACATGCAACCCTCTCTTGGCCAGGGTGCATGGTTATATTATTGTAGCCGTAAACTACTTCACCAAATGGGCCAAAGCATTGCCTACACTCACAGTTGACCGTAAGGCGACCGCCCAATTTCTCTTCAATCAAGTGATTGTGAGGTTTGGAGTACCTCAAGCCATTGTCACTGACCATGGCTGCCATTTTCGCCATTATATGATGGCCGAGTTGGCTACTTAGTTGGTTCTGCGTCATGACAGCTCAATGTTGTACTACCCCCAGGCCAATGGCCATGTCGAATCCATGAACAAAGTTTTAGTCACTATGCTTCAGCATACTATTGGGATGCACAAGTCCAATTGGCATCTCATGATGTTCTCATCTCTCTGGGCTTACCGAACCTCGGTGAAGGATTCAACCAGATTCACACCATTTCAACCTATTTATGGTCTGGAAGCTACCCTTCTGATTGAATGTGAAATCCCTTCACTCAAGATAGTTGTCGAATTACTTCCCAATACTTTTTCATAGGAAGAATGTCTTCTGTATTTGGAGAGGCTTGATGAAACTCGCTGCTTCACTGCTACAGTCATAGAAGCATAGAAAAAGTGGGTCAAAGCCCACTTTGACTAGACAGTTTCCCCTCGTACCTTCGTTGAAGGAGATTTGGTCCTCTTGTTTAACCAAGCCCATGATAAGCTGGGGGAAGATAAATTCAAACCCATGTGGCATGGGCCCTACATCGTTAAACGTGTCTTGCAAAAAGGGGCTTATGAGCTTATTGATTATGAAGGCAATCCCTTGGGTCAACCCTGAAATGGGTTGTATCTCAAAAAATATTATGCATGAGTTTTATCGTGCATTTCTTTTATACATAAGTGTGTTTTTAATTTTTGTACATTTTTGGCTTGGTGTGATTTGCGTGCAGTTTTTCCTGCTTATTATGTCTTTGCTTACTGTGCAAATGTTTGTCACTCCTTATGTCGATTTCGCTGACAGTGCCTCCCGCCGTACCCGGAACCTATCCTCCACGGCCTGGGTAATTTATGATCCTAACGGTGAGTTAATAGACCTTCAAGGTATTTTTCTAGGACGTGCAACTAACAATGTGAATTGTGAATACGTACGGTATCAGCACAAACTTCTAGCAGAAGCTATTGCCTAGAGCATTCATGAATTAGTTATAAAATGAACTCTCAGAATAACGTTCTCCATCTCAGCGGTATTCTATCGAGAAACCCTCAAATTTTAAAGTGTATTTACGTTAGATTTTCTTTATAAATGAATTTTGATTATATTACATATCAACATATTCCCAAAAGAATGAATATGTTAACTGATGCGGTGGCTAATATTATATTAGATAGAAATTTGTGAAATTTGTAAAAGCAATCAGCATTATCATCATCATGTATATATATACATATATATATATATATATATGTATATACATATATATATATATATATATATATATGTATATATATATATATACATGTGTCAATGGTAGTATTCTTTTAAATTTCACAAATTTCTATCTATTAACTAATATTTATAAAAAGAAATCATCATCATCATCATCATCATATATATATATATATATAGACACACACACACACACACACACATATATATATATGATGATGATGATGATGATGATTGCTTTTACAAATTCCTAGTAAAACATATTATTATATTAGATAGAAATTTGTGAAATTTGTAAAAGCAATCATCATTATCATCATGATGTATATATATATACATATATATATATATATATATATATATATATATATATAGACACACACACACACATATGTGTGTGTGTGTGTGTGTGTGTGTGTGATGATGATGATGATGATGATTGCTTTTACAAATTTCACAAATTTCTATCTAATATAATATTAGCCACCACATAAGTTAATGTATTCATTCTTCTGGGAATATGTTGATATGTAATATGATCAAAATTCATTCATAGCAAACGAATATGTAAATACATCCTTAAAATATGAGGGTTTCTGATAGAATAACGCCCATTGAGATGGAGATCAAAAATTTGAGAGTCTAGGTTTACAATTAATTCACGAATTTCGAGGGCAATAGCTTCGGTTAGATTGTTTGCATCGGCTTGCACATCATAGTTCAAAAAATATGTGTGTTTCAGTTACATCTTGAGACACCATGTCTCTAAAACTTGCAGAAATTAAACCTAGGAGTCTAATCAGCATGGTGCTCATGATAGCACGTCACTGCCCATATGACACGTCTTAGCAGTCGGTGGATGCAGTTAGAAACCCTCATAGTGTGCTGTTGGTAAGCACAAGGAATGTCCTAAAATCTCATATACTTTGGGATTCTGCTCGCGAGTCCCTCCAAGTTACGCGCAATTTCTTCATCGACATCACCTTCCTCGCCATAAGGGGCCACTTAAAACTCTCTTGGGACCCTCCGAGCTATCAGAGACATCCCCGCGGGTCTCTCTGGTCCAAAATCTACAATGCATGAGAAAATATCATAACACACACACACACACATATATAACCAAAAAATTGTAATGCTCATAAAAATCCAAAAAATGAGTTTTACCTATGTCCTCATCCCAGTTGTCCCCTTCTAGAAGTGGAAGTTCTGGATCACCCTTGAAATCGGTGCCAGTGTACGGCCAGTCCTCCACCACGATGATTTGTTAGCTCAACTAGTCAAAGAACTCTGGTCTCCACGACATATGTTGCCCACCTCATGATCGAGGCATCAAATCAGCCCAACGGACCATCCATGCCTCTCGTGCTGGTGGCATAGGTACAATTACCTCCTGGCGCTAGAATATCGGTAACCGTTCTAGGATGAATAGTATCAAGATGGACACATACCTAAACTGCTTCAGCTTACCATTTTTACATTTGGTCAGTTGACGTTTCACGTTGATTGTCACCGCTTCTGCCCAATTGAAGATTGTCTGAGAAATGAAATGTATGGCTAATTAGAGCTGAGTCTTTGTGGCTTCATGGGGAGCCTGAGATCCGACAACTCGAGTAATGGTATGAAACACTACCCTCAAAGGTAATTCGGGCACTATCTGAATTTCTAGCTTACCACTCTTGTGTGCTTTCCTTGCTCCAGGACAAACTCTATCTATTAACATGCCCATGCTCTCTCCAAGGATCTGAGTATATGTCATTAGTGCTTGCTCTCCCCTCCGCGACAATCCTGTCAAGAAGTAGATGTCAGAGACTTCTATATCCAATTCCTGGTCATGAATGATGAATTTTTCTTGGTCAATGTCCCATACACTGATCAAGTATTACAATAGCTCTAATTGAGCTCTCAGACATGGAGTCATGAAAAATTTTAGGAGCCCACAATTCCTCAAAGAATCCAAGCATGCATCGTTCTCCAGGGCTTGTGCATCTTCTGCCCCATGCTCCCGCTCTTTCCATTCTATTGCCATTGAAAACTGATGATTCTTCCTCCAAAAACAACATGTTAGATTCTATTAGCCATATGGTCAAAAATTGAATCGTTTTGACAAGTAGTTTTGGAAGGAAATTGTAAAAAAATTGTGTGTGGCGTTCAGCGCTGTAGTTTTTCAAAGAGCTATTGTTGGGAATGTAAATCCTCTCTGCAGACAAAGACGATCCCTCTAGCCCTAGAGTGGGTCTAGCAAACAAGGGACAAGCTAAAGTGTAGGTTCCTAATTAATGAATGAAAAGGACAGGGTAGATCGACCTACCTGGAGTCCAACGTTGTCATCGTTTTAGTGGTGGTGGCCTCTTGATCTCTGTCTCGAAGGGTCATAATCCTTCTGCAACAATGCTCGGATACTTGCATGAAGATTAGAAAACAAGAGCAACATACAAAATAATGATTTCATTCATAATCAGCTAACCAGTCAAGGAGGATTAAGCATATTGCATCAAATAAAACACATCAACGCAAGATGGGAACCAGACAATAGTCATGTATATGTATAAATAGAAGAAAGAGTTACAACCGGAGCCTTGACGTTGCAACCTCCTTCAGCAGGGTTCAGTTGAAGCACGTCTCGAAGGATCGTCGAGGAATTCGGACGAGGTGAGGACACATGATCTGAAAATGGATTGTACTTGAAATAAGGGTGCAAGGTATCCATTTCCAATAATTCTAAATGTGAAAATAACTCTAATACCAATCTAATCTGAAATGTGTGAACAAAATATTTCTTATACATAGATAGACAGTAGGGGCTTTTACTGGTTATTTCACCTTTCAAAGAAAGGATGAAACCAGAAGCTTTTGGCCCTCTTATTGGCTCTGCCTAAAGAAATATGAAGTAAACACCGAAAAGATCTGGCAATGAAAGTATTTGTTTTCTGATTGCAAAGTATTCATTAACCAATATTATGAGTGTACAAGCATGTTAAGGTGTTCTGCAATGGAACAAATGTGGTTTGGAATGGAACAAATATGTTTTGATAATTGTATAAGTCTTTTTGTGTTAAGAGGACTTATTTTAATTTACTGTTTAAGGTATTAAACTCTGGAAATAAGCAACAAGAATTCACAGCATATAAACAAGCATCTAATAAAGCAGTTCACCCCTCTCTTGGGCTACATCTGCTGGGTCCAAAAGCCCCCAAATGGGCTTTTCCCTCTTCTGTTAATGCTAAAAATTAGTTTTACACCATGAAGAAAGCCTCAATAGGCTGAAATAGCTACATAATCATAATCAGAGTGCTGGAAACAGTAAAAATTGACTATTCATTCACCTCAAACAGATGAACATAGCCCAATACAGTTGATCATTCCCATAGCCCTGGTGGCTCCACAAGCAAATCCGCTGATAAAACCTCTGACAGAGTGCCCTGATGGCTCTGTAACCTGTTCCAACAGCTTCAAAATGTTCCAAAACCCCCAAAACAAAACAAAACAAATCGTTCCAAAAGGACTCTCCTCACTCAAGTTATGATCAGTACAAGTTTTTCCCAATTAGGGCTAGAAAAGCTCCTCCAAATTTGGGAGGAATGCAGTTAGGCCCGCTAAATTAGGGGTCTGGTGCTAAAATTGGGCGCTTCGCCGTTTTCACCGCCAGTCGCTGGGCACTTAAGGATAAGGGCCTTATCCCATACGACCGAAACTTTCGGCATAAACCTTGGGAAATAAATCGTTGCATTGATTAAACCCCGCTCCACGTGACCGAAACCTTCCAAACGTTATCCGCCCGTTGGTTATAGCTCCCCGTTCGAGCCTATGATTACATCGTCGAGGGGGCTGGCCCCCTTACAGCCCCACCGAAATATAGTTCAAACTTTATAATGAACCTCCGCCCATAGATTTATAAGAACCAACGTAGAGCGACTAGTCGAGCCGTTCGGTTGCCACAGCCTCGACCCGAGGTCGAATCCTGTCTGCGCCAATATAATTTTACAACCCATTTCATTGACCCTTGGGGCCATGTGGTGGCCTCTAAGATGTACATGTGGCACTCTACCATTGGCTGCCCACTGGAATATTCTGTGGAATATTCTTTTTTTAATAATTTTTTTTATAAAGTCAAACTGAGTCAAACTGGGCTTTTTGCCTGAAATTGAAAATCTTCAAAGTTGAATATCTTCCTCATACAACATCGGTTTTCAGTGTCGTTCGTGGCTACAGGATCGTCTTTTCGAGCTCTTTCCTTTCATTCTGGTTTGATGCAATTCTGAGAAAATAAAATTTTTGAGCATTTTTCCATTAAGGACTTGATCACCTAATCAACACAAACCTAAGCTCTCTCAACAATGGTCTCTTCTGTTCTATATTTCTAGCGAAAAGTTCAGGAATTCTCTTCAGCATTTTAGCTATAATATGCTCAGCTAGCTCATCAATGGAAGATGCCTTTACTTATAGAGGGAGAGGAGGAGTTTGGGATCCCTATAATGGTGGAAGGGAGGCTCAAGAAATTATCAACAGAAGGAATGTTGTCCTCGTGGCAAGGGATGCAATGATGGTCTTTGAAAAGCATGACATTGTTGTTTTAGTCACAAATATGGTCCTCCAATGTGTGGGACAGGGATTGCAGGGACAGTGAAAAAATGTTATGTAACAGCTGCGCCAAGCGGCACCTTCCCCATATAAAAATCGTGGAGGTTGGCGCGGTCCCGTTCCGTGAACTGGCGCTGACCACCGTGGGTATGAATTTTTAAAACCCTTCCACAAAAGGCCTCAAAACATGAAAATATATTATAAAAAAAATGGATAAAATTGCAGGAGAAGTTCATGGCTCTTACCTAGCAGAAGTGGATTCGCCAATGACCTCCTGGATTTCCTGCAGTCAGCTCCCCAATTTCATAGTGAAAACTAGTAAAAGTGCTCACAAGAAAATGAAAAGGTAAAAGTAAATTGTTTTTACTATTTGAGTTATTTAATAACCTTTTCTAACCCTAATTAGGTTTTTAGACACATTTTCGATTATTTTTTATTATTTTTTCTCGAAAATGGGTTTTACGTTTGTTTCTTGTGCAACAACAGGTCCTAAAACTGGCAACGATGAGGAAACAAGTTGTATTTTATTACTTTTTTCGGACTCGGTAAAAACATGAAAAATTCACCCCCTAGAGTATCTTTCAACTCTTTTCTGACTCTCAAAATATAAAAAGATTGCCGAGCTCTTTTCATTTTAAACTCACTAAAGGCTGTGAAACGTCATCTGCCCAGTAGATGTTTACCCCTTTTTCGGGCTGGGACATATTATTTACGAAAAAGGTTCATACCTTAGTCGAAGATGTCTAAGAGGTTCTCTCAGTTATTGTTTTCTACCTATTCAGATATGAGAGACGACCTATGAAAAGGGACATTCTGGAGTTTTCTTTTCCGCCTCTTTTCAAACTCTCTAAACATGAAAAGACGTCGAGTTTTCCCTTTGTCACACTCATTAAATCTAAATGACATTGGAAGCTGTCACCATGATGTTACCGAGTTCCTCCTTCATAGGGCTCATAAAATGTACTAGGATGGATTTTTCCTAAGGAAAAACTTACATGACAAGCATATACTATCCCCTTCAAGATTGTTTCCAAAAATAATTGGGGTACTCACCAGATATGCTGGGGGAAAATGGAACTAGTTGTCAGTTGTGTCGGTAGTATGTCGCTCTTGAACATGACACTTGTTTGCAGTTCATGTCGGGTTGGGGACATCCCACATTCATCATTTTGCCTCCATGGGTTTGGGTTATCCATTTTGACCTCTCATTTTCTCTTTGCCTCGTCACCATGACCTTAGATCCCTTGATGTCAAATACTGCCAAACTTCGGAGTCATGTCGCCCATGTGTTCAAAAGAAGTCCCTTCTACAGTTTTCAACCCATGATCCTTTGTTCAGTCTTGATTCACTATCATATTATTCCTCTGTCTCGTGTCAATGATGTGGGAAACATTATGGCCTTCCTTCGACCGATCACTTCCTGTCGACTTCAGCTCATTATCCAGGAAGCTGATCTAGAGACTCTCTTATGGTACCTTAGAGCATGCATGCCTCAATGGCAAGTTCTTCGCATTCAACGACAGGCTCTCATCATTGGCCTTCGATCGAGTGATTTCGTGGATGTTCGAATCCAGTTCATTGTTCACATTCTTTGGATTGTACTAGTAGTACCTTGAGAACCATTGTCATTATTGGTGGTTTCTCTCGTGCCTGTTAACAACTTCCATCATCGATTGGTAATCAAGCGACTTTCTTGCATGTTCAACTTCAACTCATTCATTCACATGCCTGGATATGTACTTTTTCGGGACGGGACAGAGCACAAGACCCTGGGTTTTGTCTGATGAAATCCAGGCTGCGGGACGATTTGGTTTGTCATGAGTGTATGCATGACTCTTCTGATTGGATGGATGCAACCATACCTGAGTCTATTTTATGATCCTTCTCACTTGATGGTTAAAACAGGGTTTTGAAGAAGAATCAATCTCCTGATGGCGACAAGACGGAGTCTGCGGTTTCCATACCATGGATCTTATTACATGTTCTCTATTATGGATGGCTAAGCCCATACCTTGTACTCATGTATCAGAGATATCAGTCTTACTTGATCTTGCAGGTCCTCCGATAGCGGCATTTTGGTTTGGGCATGTTCTCATATAAAGCATTTCACCCCTAACTCTCTCTCAGACTTCATGCTTTAGGGGGCATATATTACACAACATTTTTTCACTGTCCCTGCATTCCCTATTCTGAATACTGGAGGACCATAATAGTGACCCCTGTGTACTATCACACATCATAATGAGTGTCATTGCATCCCTTAACATGTTAGGAACGAAATCTCTCTAGACGATTCCTAAAGTAAACCCTTAAAAACGTGTACTTTTGGGTTGGCGTTGTTGTGTAGTTATGACCTCGCGCTGATGGCTAGATTTACACTAGCCCTCGCGCCATGGTCGCTCTATCTCTGAAGGACCCCTGCGTCGAGCTACTTTTGAAATTTTTTTTTAATATGGAAACAAAGCTTCTAAGATCTAACATCTTCGTGAGTGGAATCATGGATGTTTGTTCGACTAGATGTGGTTGAGTTTATACCTTTGGCTTTCTAGTTCCTACAAAAATGAAACTTCCCAAAGGGATATAGCTTTCCTCCACCATATGTGGATCCAAAAGCTCTTTTTCCACTCCTATAAATTCCTCTTCATCCCATTGATTCTGCTAGCTAGAATAGACCAAGAGCTGATAGCATAGAATAATCTGAAGTTGTGAGAGAGAGTTCGAGCCTTTCGCCTTTTGAGCTAAATTGACGAATGAATTATTTGAGACGTGGCCGACTGAACCCGTCAAAGGAGGTCTACAGCATCAAGGCGTAGGTTGTAAACTCCCTTATATTCATTAATCTGACATTACTGATTTATAGTTCCATTTTTGTCTATGTTAATATTCAAAGTTTCTGACCCTCCTTGACTAGCTGGATAGTTGTAAATGAATATGTATGCTCATATACTTTTAGTGTTTTCTTGATCTTTGTGCGGGTGTATGGATATTGCTACCAACGGAGCGCAAAGCTTGAAGAACAAAGATCGAGGGATCATTGCAACATACTACGTAAAGAGCATTGGATTGAGGTAGGACACCTATTCCAATCCGCATTTCATTTATGAACTAGGAATTTAGAAACCAATATGTTCCCTTGTTGCTAGACCCACCCTAGGGCTAGAGGGATCACCTCTATCCGAGGGATCACCTCTATCCGTAGAGGGGATTTGTTTGCACAACAATAGGGAAGAGATTCAAACATTGATGCAACAACCAATAATGCAGTAAACAAAGCTTTCCTAACTAGATATTTTTCTTTCACTATCCCAATTCAATTCATAGCATTAAAAGATGAAAATTATGCAATGTAATCTATGCAAAATTCTTTTTTTGAAAACTATGCAACTGTAATCTATGCGAAATTTAATTTTCTTTTTGATGAATAAGAATGAATTCAACGCACTTTTTGATGAAATTAGAATTTAAATAATGCACTTTTCAGTCTTCAATCATTAAACAATGCAAATGATGTCCAATGTTGATCCCAAAAATGAATTTTCAAATGTAATGAAATCTAAATGTACTTTTCACGAAAAGTAAACAATGATATGAAAACTAAATCATGAAAAATAAATTTCTTCATTGGTCTCAAAAGAAGTAACAATGCTCAATCAACAACAAAACAATATTATTTCCAAGCTACAAGCAAAATTCAATTTTACCACTTTAAATATGAGAATTTTTTTTGCATTCCACCAAGAAACTGAAAGCGAACAATCAAAACTTGACATAGAAAAAATAGAGGAAGAACCTTAAGGATCATAACACACTAAATTTTCCAGCAGAGACTCAAAAAATTCCACATTTAAAGACCAACACAGACTTCTAGCAGACACCAAAGGTCTGTAGTGTGACAATTTCATATGAAATGCGCGCTAGCTATAAAAGAAGGACTAAAAAGGCTGTATGCTCCCCAGCGGGGTCACCATTTTTTTATCCAGGCAATCCCTTCTATGGATAGAATCGATCCCTCTATCCCAATGAGTGGGTCTAGTAACAATCGAGACAAAGAATGCAAACTTTCCTAGTTTAATATCAGAATAACACAAGAGAGGTAGATGGGCTACCTTGCTCCTATGCGATTGCTTTTCTATGTCAATCCTAATATCTTCACTTCCAAGCTCACTCCTTGTTATTCCTTTACACATGAATACCTGCAAAAGAGATCAAACAACGAAAAATGAAAGACACATAGCAAATATATTCCAATTTAAACCATATGACGTACAAAGTGTTACACAACATTTTGTCACTGTCCCTGCAATCCCCGTCCCGCACATTGGAGGATCATTTCCGTGACTAAAATAAAGTGTCATGCCTTGCAAAGACCACCATTGCATCCCTTTCCATGAGGACAACATTCCTTCTGTTGACAACTTCCTGAGTAGACCATCAGAAACACATGTTTTTGCCTTGGCGCTAGTAGACCGTTATGCCCTCGCGCCAATGAGGAAGATTAACAGTGGGCCCCGCACCCATTGGCGCTCTGTCCCAGTGAGATACTCGTGCCAACCTGTTTATGGAATGTTTTTTAAATATAGAGGCGAAGTTTCTATCCTAACAACTTCATGGGCGAGTCATCTCGAGTGGTTCGACTGAATAACCACGACTCCCCTCCTTTGGCCTCTTGTTTCCACCCTTTGGGGAAAACTCCCAAGGGATAAGGCCTCCCTTCCACCATTGTAGGGATCCCAACCTCCTCATCTCCCTCTATAAATAAATCCATCTTCCATTGATGAGCTAGCTGAACATATTATAGCTGAAAGGCTGAAGAGAATTCCTGAACATTTCGCTAGAAATATAGAACGGAAAGAGACCTTTGTCGAGAGAGCTTAGGCTTGTGTCCTCACCCCATCCGAATTCCTCGACGATCCTTCGAGACGCGCTTCGACTGAACCCCGCTGAAGGAGGCTGCGACATCAAGGCTCGGGTTGTAACTCTTTATTCTATATATATATATATATATGACTATTATATGGTTCCCATCTTGCGTTAATGTGTTTTATTTGATGCAATATGCTTAACCTTCTTTGACTGGTTAGTTGATTATGAATGAAATCATTTTCTTGTGTGCTGTTCTTGTTTGCTGATCTTCGTACAGGTATCCGAGCGCTGTTGCAGAAAGATTTGTGACCCGTCGAGACAAAGATCAAGAGGCCACCACCACTACAGCATTGGACTCCAAGTAGGTCGATCTACCCTGTCCTTTTCATTCATTAATTATGAACCTACACTTTAGCTTGTCCCTTTGTTGCTAGACCCACTCTAGGGCTAGAGGGATCGTCTCTGTCCGCGGAGAAGGATTTCACCTTCCCAACAAATTGGCAACTCCACTAGGGATCAGTGTGAGCTTGTCGTTTCATTGCCTTTTAGGAATTTGTCTTGTCAAGTCGACTTTGGTCGTTTACTTGCTTGTCTGTCTTTTTTGGCTTGTTTGATTGTCTGGAATCCTCTTGTTCAACTCCAAAGTGTCAAGATTGACCTCTGCTCATTGCTTCTTCCCTCCTCCCATAGTTATCTGGCTTGGCGCGAGTTTTTCTTGAACATTCACACCAATTGGCGTTGGTTGCTTTTGTAGCAGTTGTGCCAACCCCTGTTTGGCGCGGATTACCGCCTCACAGTTGTGTCGAATCCTGTAGCATTTGGTTTGACCCTTTTGCTGAGTTTTTGTTTAGTTGTACTAGACTCTAGGTTGTTTCTTAATTTGCAATTGGTCTTCTTGGAGTTGTTTTGACTGCTTTAGGCTTGCTCTTCTCAGCTGGTTTTTTATTTTCTTATCGGTGCAGTTCATAGCCCTGGGGTTCTAGGTGTCTTTCGCTCACTGAGCCTTATGATTGAAGTTCGATTCTTTTTTATTGTGGTCAGTTCGATTCCCTGGTCAGTTGTATTAGTATTTCTTAATCCTTTGAGTTTTTGGTTTGTTGAACGATTAATTTTGTGCTTGTTTGACTCTCCGTCTCTTCGCTTCGAGCATATATCACATTGCTCGTTTGGGTCATTTTTAAAGCTTTCACATTGATTGAGAGAGTGCATCATTGGTTTGAGTAAGTTTTTATGTTTGTATTGCTTTCCAATTGTTCATTTTGATATCTCTACATTCATAGTGCTCTAAACTGGTGTTTGATTTGTTTTTTTGTAATTAGTGCATTGTGTGCTTCATTAATTAAAAAAACAAAAAATTGCATTTTTTCGTTTGCATCGAAAATGAAAATTTCTTTTGCATAACTAGCGCTTGATGAACTAGGAAAGAGTTTTTCATTTTTCGTTTTGGTTGTATTAGATGCATTAGAGGACTTCTTCGTATGTTTTCATTGTTTGTTGCTTTCTAAAAGATCTCTATACTTCTCTTAGTTAGCATTCATTGAATGGAAAATGGTGTTTTATTGCATGTAGCATGCATTTAGGAAATTTGAGATCAAATTCGGCAGGGCCTTGAAACTGAAACATTAATTCAAAATCAACTGTAAAATTAGTCAATTAACCTAAGGAATCATTGGAACCTAACGCAAACATTTTTAGAGGTTTAGGCTAGTGACATGTTCCGGCGTCGTTAAACCTAGTAGCTGTCATTCGCCATCTGGCCTTAGACAGCACTAGTATGGATTTGTGCTCCCTGTACCGTCGTGTATATAAAGGGAGACTCTCATAGGTTCAAATCCTTTATCCATAGGAAGCCAAGTCTGCCGCCCTATAACCATGATACACCGAACACAACATTCGGGGAGACTACCTGCATGTACGTTAAGTCCTTGGTCATTTTTCATTCATTTGATGACCAAGGTGTATATGGCAATTCACGAAAACTTGGTACACCCTCTTGCTTAGATTACCTGAGTAGTCATTTTGATCTTTTCATGACTCCTTAAAAAAAGAGATCATCGAGCACTTGTCCTTTCACGCTCGTTTAAAATTGAAAGTGACTAGAGTCATCTTTTTTCTGTTTCTCAACTCTTTAAACATGAAACATCAAAATTTTGTTCCAATGTCGTAAAATTAATTACCCACGATCACATGCCCGTTAAAAGTTCTTTACTTGGCTTGTTTTTGTAATTCCTTAGATTTTGGTCTTGAAGCCTTGAATTGGCTATCTCATTTTCCTTCCTATGTTGAAATATTGTCACAATGGTGGAACCATAAATTTCGTCGTCTTCTTCACTGCCTCCTAGTGGTAGTTATTTTCTTGACGTTTCTTTCAAAACCCCTCAGTCCACTAGGTCTGCCGAGCTTGCGCAGCCTATTCTCTCGAGTGTTCAACCTCTCGCTACCTGATCTCCTCCTGAAGAGTCAATTGAGTTCAATTGGCCTCCTCAGGGTGCTTGGTCTAGTTTTGGGAGTGAGGAAGAATTCCCTCATCTTACTTCGGGATCACCTTTCATAGCTGTTGCTATACCTCCTATTCCTCGTTGTCTTTTCGAAGATCTTACGGCTTCATCAAACATGGATTCTTCGAGTCCTGTTGGCAGTGAATAAATTCCTTTTTCCACAGGGGAATATCAGCTTTGGCCTAAAGATCTCCCGCTTGTCTCTAATCAATATTCTCCTCCATCGGTGTCCCTTCCACTCGATTATCGGACCTTGAGTCAGATTATTTCTGGTGTTTCGTCCATAGCACATTCCAGTACTTCAACTCTTCCAAGGTGTTCAGTCCTTCCTTCATTAGGACTGTCACCTTCGACACCTAGTTCGTCGGTCGTTGTTACATCTGTCCCATTCCAACCTACCATTTGTGTGGCTTCATTTGCACCAATTGTTACACATCAGTCGTCAGGGTCTTTTCACACTCGCAGGTCTATCTTTTTAATCCTACGTGGCCTATCCATCCTGGCCCGGGTAAATCACAACCCTGCGCTGAAAAGGCTACGCCTGCTTCTATTGTGGCTACGACTTCCTCTAATATTCCTGGCGGCCTTACTTTTGAAGAGTATATGTTGGTTGTTTAGCAGCAGAACTCTCAGGGTTCTCAGCAGCCCCAGGCTCCTGTCAATCCTTCGCATGACTATGATGTCTACGGTAACCCCGTCTATTTGCCTCCTACTGATCCAAATGAGGTTGTTTATCTACCTCTGGCTTATCCTTATCGGACCGTCCCTCATCGAGGGCCGGTAATACAAGGACAACCCTCTGGTCTACAAGGACAACCCTTACAGGGACAACCTTTTGTGCAACAAAAACAACCTTACGTCCAGAAAGGCCAAAACTTTTTGAAACAAGGACAACCCTACGGTCCTACTCTGGGTCAACCTGGTTATCTGGGACAACCTGGTCCATCGCAACCATCGGTCCAACCCATTTCACAAGGGCAACCCGATGGCCCTTAGTATCCAGGCCAAACTGCTCAACAGGGATAGCCTGCCCAACCTCAGCACTCGATTCAACCCGCTCAGCAGCCGATTCAACCAGCCCAACAGCCAGTTCAACCTGTTCAACCAAATCAGCAGCCCGTTCAACCTACTCAGCAGGGTCCACCTACTCAACCTCAAGGCGCTACTTACCCTCCTCAAGGTCAATATTAGGCGGTATATAGTGCGCCCCAAGGTTTCACTTATTACTCTAAAAAACAATCCCAAATGGTGTATAATCCACCTCAAGGCAATGCTTATATTCTGCAATAGAATCCATATGTTGCTCAGCAAGGACCTCAATGGTATGCTCAGAATCAATATCTTGGTCCTCAACCCCAGTATGGGCAGAACTATCAGGCTTAAAACCCCTATGGTCAGAATCCTCCGGGACAAAACATATGGGGGCATATTTCTCCCAGACTGGGTGGAATGTTAACACGGGTCCTTATCAAAGAGCTATGATGCCTTTTAATCCTCAACTACCATTTCTCGCTACATTGGAACTGCTAGATGTGTCAAAGTTAATGAACGATCCGATACTTCATAACCCATATTGGCCTCCAGTTCCAACTAAGATTCCTAATGATTGTCCTAAGTTCGAGGGCAAGTCTGGAGAAGACCCCCAAGCGCATGTTATGACCTACCACTTGTGGTGTTCCTCTAACTCTTGGGTTGATGATTCCATTCAACTCCATCTTTTCCAACAGACTCTTACTGGTGCCGCTGCAAAGTGGTACATTGAATTATCTCGTGGCATTTTTCAAGATTTCAACTCTTTAGCCATGGCGTTTCTTACGCATTTTCAGTTACCGGTTTTTTATGAGACCGGGACGCACCTCCTCACATCCTTGAAACAGGACCAAGCTACTCATATCTCGGATCATATTCATGAATGGAGGCGCCGTCTTCACTTGATCAAGTTTGATATTCCTAATCAGCTTCTAACTGATTGGTTCACTACCTCGTTTGTCAATCAAATCGCTAAATACATAGCTATGGGGGCATGTGTAACCGAAGAACAGGCCATTGTTGGTGCCCAGTACCTCAATCTCATGTACTCTCAGTCTGGCACGTTGTATGATATCTTTCCTGATGCTCCTTGACCTAGAACTTCCAAAGAGCTGGCGACGCCATCCATTGACAGTATCATCGGTTATGTGTCTCAAACTTCTCAGAAGTATTCTCCTTTGAACCCTGGGAAGCAAAAGTCTAATCCTTCCACTGATACTGCTTCTCAACATACCTCGAATTCTGGTAAAACCACGGAATTCAATGTCATTCAGGCCAATCCAACGAATAATACTTCCAAGGGAAAAAAGAAGGGTAAAGTTAAGGCTAATGTCGATACCTCGAAACCAGATTCGTCTAAACCTCGTGTTGATGATGGTTCATAGCGTAAGCCAAAGTACCCCTGTTTGATTTGTGACGAAGAGCACTACACCAAGGACTGTCCTCGACGGGCCGAAGTAAGTAGACTGCTCAAAGGCACCCAGGGAACTACGGCTGTTCTCAAGGAACCTTTTCCATCAGAACAAACCCAGATGGTAGAGCAACCTCAACCCTCTGCCCCATTTGGCTCTCAGGTTTACATGATGAATGGTTCTACATCTGTTTCTATCGCTACTCGGTCAAAATATTATACCGGATCGCACTAGGCAGCAGGGAAAGAGATCGTTGATGGTTTTCCTCCTCCGCCTGCTTCTAGCCCTCTTCAGATTGGAAGGCCCAGTACTGATCCTGTTGTATGACCACCTTCCAAAGGTGTACTCCGTAAGTCTTTTTACAATCCCAACGCCTGTGCTGCTCAACATTACAATATTTTTGAGGATCTGGCTCAGGCGCCATCTACAATGTCTGCATTATAAAAACTTCAGAGTTGTCTGTCTCAACAAAATGCTTTGTTATTTGCGATCGACGAGGTTGATCTTGTTGATTCTAGCATTCTCGCTTTCGACTTGGAGAATTTCGTTCCACGAATCCTGCACCAAACTGCTCTCGTCATACAAGTTGGTATTAATGGTCTGAATATCCATCGGGCGGTTGTGGACGAGGGTGCGTCTACATGCGTCATGTCATCTACTTGCTAGAAAGCCATTGGTTCTCCGACTCTGAATTCATCACCAAATGTCATTGAAGCATTTGATGGAAGGGAATCAAAACCTCTTAGTGTTCTCGCTAGATTACTGATTACATTAGAAGGGAAGACAGTGAATGTCAAGGTTGAATTAGTTGACGCAAAGCTCAATTACAATCTTCTCCTCAGTTGGAGTTGGACTCACGCCATGTTGTGCGTTCCATCCACTCTCTTTCGTGTTTTCAAATTCCCGCACGAAGGAAATATTTTTACTGTTGACCAGTTGTCATTCTTCACTTCTTCTTTCGAGAACTACATTCTGTATGTGGATCAAATTCCTACTCCCTACGAGAGCGTAGGGCTGGGTCTCTTCAAATATTGTGCCCTCATGGGTATTTTTCCTCTTCCTCCTCCCAACATTGTTAATATTAATATGATCTCTCGGTCTGACGGCCCATGGATAATCCCTTCGCCTGAGCAGATTGATTCTTTCGGAGATTCGATGCCGCTAAGTCCGATCGAGATAGACTATTGTGAACTTAGTTTGGCTTCGGAGCCTCCGCCTTCTGATCATGCTCCTTTGAGCATGTATATTGACACTTATTCTCAATCCCCTTAGCTCAACGATTCGGATTCGCCCGATCCCTTGAAAGATATATTTCCATCCGATGAAGCCATCATGGAAACTATGTCTCTCGAGGATCTTCCATGGGATGATAGTCATCATTGTTCCTCATTTATGCCTAGTCTCGTGGCCATGTCTATGTGTCTCGAGAGGTTTGTATCTCAGGTTCCTTCTCCTCCGATTCAAACGCCTATTCTAACACATGAAGTTTTTACGGAGGGTAACTTGAGTAACATCACGCAAATGATGCTTATTAACATTTCCGTGAAATCGGGGATCGTCGAGAACATCCATGTCGGGGACTCCTGTTCGTCAAAGGAAGTTCGGATTTATACTAGCCTTTTCCATGAGTTCCGCGACGTCTTTGCATGGTCCTACGAAGAGATGCTTGGCATCGATCCCAGTATAGTGGTGCATGAGATTCCTACCTACCCTGTTTCAAAGCTTGTTCGTCAGCGTCTTCATCCTGTGCACCCTAGAAAGGCTGCCACCATTAAGAGTGAAGTTGAAAAACGTCTCAACGTTGGTTTTATCTATCTAATTCCCTTGACAGAATGGGTGTCCAACAATGTCCCTGTAGATAAGAAACAAGGTACCATTTGGGTCTGTGTTGATTATCGTGACATAAACCGGGCCTGTCCTAAGGATAATTATCCTACTCCCTTTATCGATCAAATCATTGATGATTGCACTGGGAGTGAGATCTTTTCCCTCATGGACGGATTTTCTGGCTATAACCAAATTAACATTCTCCCGACTGATCAACAAAATACTGCCTTCATCTATCCTTGGGGTACTTTTGTGTACAAAAAGCTCCCTTTTGGCTAAAAAAATGTTGGGGCCACGTTTCAGCGAGCGATGTCATATGCTTTTCACGATATTAAGCACATCTTTCATCCTTATATGGATGACCTTCCAGCTCATTCATCCAAACGTAAGGACCACCCTAACCACCTTCGTCAGATATTTCTTCGCTTTCGTTGCTATAACATCTGTTTAAATCCGAATAAGTGTGTCCTCTGCGTCGATTCCAGTAGACGCTTTGGGTTTATCATTTCCAAAGATGGGATTCGCCTCATTCCGCTCAAAGTTGAGGCTATCATCAATCTCCACTCTTCATCTTCATTACATCAGTTGCAGAGTCTACAGGGGAAGGCTAATTTTTTTGCGCCATTTTATACCTAACTATGCCGAAGTGGCTAAAGGATTTACGCGATTACTAAAGCAGGATGTCTCGTTCCTTTGGGATGTGATTGCCCATAATTCTTTCAATGCTCTCAAGATGTTACTTATCAACGCTCCTCTTTTGCGTCCTCCGAACTATCATCGCGATTTTTCACTTTGTTTAGCCGCCGCTTTCAGCCCGATTGCCATGGTTTTTGTGCAAGACGATGACGATGGTGACAAGCATGTTATTTACTACCTCTCTCATAAGCTTCTCGATATTGAAATGTGCTATTATCATGTCAATAAGTTAGCGTTGGCTGTGGTTCAAGTAGTTCACATTTTCATCATTACATTATGCTGCGTACTGTGCCTGTGATTTCTGACTGCAACCCTATGAATTATTTATTGTCTCGACAATTGTTGGGTGGTAAGTACTAAAAGTGGATTGTCATCCTCCAAGAGTTAGATTTGGAATTTACTACAGCCAAGTCAAAGAAATCACTAGTCTTTGTCGATCTGATCTGCTCCCTCTCCTCTGACTTCGCTCCATCTGGTTCTGAGGAATCCATTCCGGACGATTCGCTTTTTCTGATTAGCACCCTCAGTCCTTGGTACGGTGATATCATCGTATATCTTGAGACTTCTACTTTTAGATCTGAGTTGACGAAGGATGCTCTTCGACGCATCCGTCATGAATCGCAATCTTATCGTATATTCAGAGATACACTCTACCGCATCGGAGTAGATTCCATTCTCCGCCAGTGTTTGACTCTCGAGGAGGCTGAGAAAGCCCTGAATGATTGTCACAATGGTGCCTATGGCGGTCACATGTCTAGTTATGCCACTGCATAGAAGATTCTTTGTGCTGGGTATTTCTGGCCCTCCATCTTCAAGGACTGCATTGTTGTTGTTCGTAAATGTCATGATTACCAGATTTATCAGCACAAGATGCACGTGTCGCCTGTACATCTCCACCCTATCATTACTGTTGGTCCCTTTGTGAAGTGGGCCATCAATTTTATGACGTGTAACCCTCACTCAATTGGGGGGCATGCTTATATCATTGTAGCTGTTGACTACTTCACCAAATGGGTTGAAGCAATGCCTACACTTGCCGCTGACGGTAAGGCAACAACTCAATTCATATTCAATCACATAATTTCTAGGTTTGGTGTCCCTCAAGCCATCACTACCAATCATGGTTCCCATTTTCGGCATTATATGGTGGCGGAGTTGACTTCCAAGTTGGGTTTGCGTCACGACAGCTTAACGTCGTACTATCCTCAGGCCAATAGCCAGGTTGAAGCCATGAATAAAGTTGTTGTCACCATGCTTCAACGTACGATTGGGATGCACAAATCTAATTGGGATCTCATTTTATTTTTGGCTCTTTGGTCATACCAAACCTCAGCCAAGGATGCGACTGGATTCACTCCATTTCAACTTGTTTACGGTCTAGAAGCTACCCTTTCGATTGAGTGTGAAATACCTTCACTCAAGTTGGTTGTTGAATTGCTGCTGAACACTTCGCCGGAAGAAGAGCTTCTTCTCTACTTAGAAAGGCTAGATGAAACTTGTTGCTTTGCTACTTTGGTCATCGAGGCACAGAAGAAGCAGGTCAAAGCTCATTTTCACCAGTGGGTTTCCCCTCACTCCTTCGTAGAAGGAGACCTCGTCCTCCTGCATGACCAATCTCATGATAAGCTGGGGGTAGGAAAATTTCAACCCATGTGGCATGGGCCCTACATTGTTAAATGTGTCTTGCGGAATGGGGCCTATGAGCTCATTGATTACGAAGTTCATCCTCTGGATCAGCCCATAAATGGGTTGTATCTCAAAAAATATTATGCATGAGTCATTCGTGCATGTTTTGTGTACATAGTTGTTCTTTTCATTTTTGTACATTTTTGGCCTGGTGTGCTTTGCGAGCATTTTCTTTCTTATTGGGTCATTGCTTATTGTGCATATGTCTATTACCCCTTATGTCGGTTTCGCGGATGGTTCTTCCCGCAGTACCCTGAACTTGTCTTCGGTAGCCTGGGTGATTTATGATCCTGCTAGTGAGTCGATAGATCTATAAGGTATTTGTCTAGGACGAACTACAAACAATGTTGTTGAGTATAGTGTTGTCATTGAACTATTTACCGAGGCGATTACCCTCGACATTCGTGCATTGGTTGTAAATATGGACTCACAACTTGTTCTTCAACTTAATAGACATTATTCAGTTAGAAACCATCAAATTTTAAGGTTGTATTTACGTGTTCATTTGCTGGAAAGACATTTTGATTATATTACATATCAACATATTCCTAGGCGGATGAATGCATTAACTGATACATTGGCTAACATTGTAATAGATAGACATTTATGTAATCTCTAAAATCATCATCACATGAAAAATATACATATAGGAAAATAGATGTATATATATATATATATATATATATATATATATATCGAATTTTTGCATCAGTGTGCATCATAATTTCAAAAAATATGTGTGTTTCTATTACATCCTGAGACATAATGTCTCTAAAAAATATGCAGAAATAAATCCTAGGTGTTTAATCGGCGTGATGCTCATGATAGCATGTCACTGCCTGTACAAGCCGCCTCAGCAAGCGGTGAACTCGGTTTGACACTCCTACAGCGTGTCTCTGGTATGCACAAGGAACATCGTTGAAATGCACATAGCCCAGGACCCCGTGAGAGATTCCCTCCAAGTTGCGCACGATTTCCTCCTCCTCGCCTCCCTCACCATGAGGGGAAACATCAAAGTCATGTGGGATTCACCTCGCTTTTGGGGCTGTGCACACGAGTCTTTTTAGATAACATACGCAAACAAATGGATTTACTGTTAGAACATACATATGAAAAAAATCATAATACTCATGAAAATTAAAAAAATTTAAAAAATGAGTCTTACCAAGTGCTTCATCCCAATCTCTCATGCAAGGAGTGGGAGGTCCTAGATCACCCGGTGAAATCCGTGCTAGAGTAGGGCCGAACACTCCATGACAATCGGCATTTGGTCGGTGAAGCCAATCAAAGAACTCCGGTCTCGGGACATCGATTGATCGCACGACCTTGTAATAGCGCGCCCAACGGCCATCTGGCTCTGTCTTTGGTGGTGTTGGGACTATAACTTAGTATCCTTTGGAAGATTGGTAGTCATTCTAAGAAGAATGATACCAAGATGGATCCGTAATACGGCTGCTTTAATTTGATCTTCTTGCATTTCGTCGGTTGACGTTTCATATTTATCGTCGCTACCTCGACTAGTTGTAGAGAGTGTTGGTGTCAGACAATCTACTTTGCGAGTGGATTGTGTTTTTGTTGCTTCGTGCGGTGCTTGCTATCTCGCATCTCGTAGCTCACATGATAGTGTCTAGCACTACTTTTAGTGCAAGTCGGAGATAGTTTGGATATCCACTTTCCCACTTCTGATCCTTTACGTGCCCCCTCGACATACCCTATCAGTCACCATGCTCATGTTCTTCATGGTGGGCCGGGTGCTGGTCAGGACTGGTATTTTCCCCCTCCGCGATAGTCATATTATGAAGTAAATGTTTGAAACATGAATTTCGAGTTTCTAATCACGAAGAATGAATTTTTCCTGATCCTCATCCCAAATACTGATCAAATATTGTAGCAGCTCCGGTTGACCTCTAAGGCACGGTGTCATGAAGAATTTTTTCAGGCTGCAGTCTCTGAGAGCTTCCATGCATCTTTCATTTTCCATGGCAAGCTCGTCTTCTTCGCTGTGTTCCCATTATTTCCATTCGATAACCATTTTTCCACTTCCCACCTGCAAACATGTTCATATGAACCTCATTAGCCAAATTAAAAGCTTTGAGTTTGTGAAAATTGGGCCTGCTTGCGTGCATTGTAAGCTTAAAAAGGTTTGCGCGACTGTTTGGGAAACAGTCGCGCCAATGGGCGCGCCCCAGTTCAAAAATTTGGATGATTGGTGCGAGTCTGTGCCTGATACTCGTGCCAACTGCCATGCCCTATTTTTTACAAATTCCCCCACATAATTCCAAATTTGGGGTTGCAGGTAATGAAAGATGAATTAAAATGCAGGGAAGGATGTCGGCTCTTACCTGGAACTGACGGATTCGAGATTGATCTTCCAGATCGCCCGCTATCGTCACCGCAAAATCACAGTCTAGAAATGGGTAACTATTGCTCCATAAGAGGTAAAAGTGAGAAGTAATTATTTTTTACCTTTTTTGGAATTTTATAACTTTTCAGAACCCTAATTAGGTTTTAAGACATGTTTTTCGATTATTACATTATGTTATTTCAAGAAATGGGTTTTACGTTTGTCTCTTGTGCAACGACAGGTTTTTAATGAGATAACGATGAAGTAACAAGTTGTATTTTATAATTTTTCGGACTCAGTAAAAACACGAAAAATTCATTGCTAGAGTCATCTTTCAACTCTTTTCTGACTCTTTAAAACTGAAAAGATTGTTAATACTCTTGTCGTTTTGAACTCATTAAATGGTTGCGAAATGATATCTACCCAGTATACGTTTACCCCTTTTTCAAGCTGGGATAGATTATTTACGAAAAAGGAATACCTTAGCCTATCGTGACTAAGAGGTTTTTTCAGATACTGTTTTCTACCTTTTTAGATATGAGGGACTATTTATGAAAAGGGAGATGATGGAGTTTTCTTTTCCGCTTCTTTTCAAACTCTCTAAACATGAAAAGATGTCGAGTTCTTCCTTTGTTAGACTCGTTAAACCCTGATGACATCGAAAATCGTCACCACGACGTTACCGGAGTTCCTCCTTCCTAGGGCTTGTAAAATATACTAGGATGGATTTGTCCGAAGGACAAACTTACATTGCAAGAATATGCTATCCCCTTCAAGCTTGTTTTCCAAAAATAATTGGGGTACTCACCATAAATGGTGGGGGAAAATGGAATCGGTTTTTAGTTCTGTTGGCAGTATGTTGCTCTTGAACATGACACTCGTCTGCATTCGTGTCAGGTTGGGGACATCTCATTTCGTCATTTTTGCCTCCATGGGTTTGGGTAATCTGTTTTGACCTCTCAACTGCTCTTTGCCATGTCATCATGACCTAAGATCCCTTGATGTCAAATACTGCCAAATCTAGAGTTGTGTCGCTGATATGTTCAAGAGAAGTTTGCCTCTGCAGTTTTCAACCTTCCTCGGATCCTCTGTTCAGTCCTGATTCACTATCATCGTGTTCCTTTGTCTCGTGTAGATGATGTGGGAAACATTATGGCCCTCCTTCGACTAGGTCAGTTCCTGTCGACTTCAGCTCATTATCTGGGAAGTTGATCTAGAGACTCCCTTCCGATACCTTGGAGCTTGCATGCCTTAATGGAAAGTTCTTCGCATTCGACGACAGGTCCACATCATTGGCCTTCGATCGAGTGATTCTACAAGTGTTCAACGCTAGATCACTGTTCACATTTCGTGGATTGTACCTGTTGTATCTTGAGAGCCATTATCATTATTGGTGGTTTCTCTCGTGCCTGTTAAAAACTTTCATCATTGGCTGGTAATTAGGTGGTTTTCTTGCATGTTCGAATTCAACTCACATATTCGCATGCTTGAATTTTTACTTGTTCGGGTCGAGATGGAGCGTAAGACCGTAGGTTTTGTCTGATGAGATCCAAGCTGCGAGATTTTGTGGTTTACCATGACTTTATGCATGACTCTTTTGATTGGATGGTTGCGACCATACCTAAGTCTATTTGTTGATCCTTATTTGTGGATGGTTACTTCCATACCTCGTATCTCAATTTATATATGTACTCTATTATGGATGGCTATGCCCATGCCACATATTCATGTATCAGAGATATCAGTGGTATTTGTAATTGCAGGTCTTCCGACAACGGTGTTTGGTTTGAATGCGTTCTCATAAAGCATTTCACCCCTCCTTCTCTCTTGGACCTCATACTTTAGGGGCATCTATTACACAACATTTTGTCACTGTCCTTGCAATCCCCGTCCCACACATTGGAGGATCATTTATGTGACTAAAACAAAGTGTAATGCCTTACAAAGACCACCATTGCATCCCTTTCCATGAGGACAACATTCCTTCTGTTGACAACTTCCTAAGCAGACCATCAGAAACACATGTTTTTGCCTTGGCGCTAGTAGACCGTTATGCCCTCGTGCCAATGAGGAAGATTAACACTGGGCCCCGCACCCATTGGCGCTTTGTCCCAGTGAGCTACCCGCGCCAACCTGTTTATAGAATGTTTTTTAAATATAGAGGCGAAGTTTCTATCCCAACAACTTCGTGGGCGATTCATCTGGAGTGATTCGACTGAATAACCACGGCTCCCCTCCTTTGGCTTCTTATTTCCACCTTTTGGGGTAACCTCCCAAGGGATAAGGCCTCCCTTCCGCCATTGTAGGGATCCCAACCTCCTCCTCTCCCTCTATAAATAAAGCCATCTTCCATTGATGAGCTAGTTGAACATATTATAGTTGAAAGGCTGAAGAGAATTCCTGAACATTTCACTAGAAAGATAAAACGGAAAGAGACCTTTGTTGAGAAAGCTTACGCTTGTGTCCTCACCCCGTTCGAATTCTCGACGATCCTTCGAGATGCGCTTCGACCGAACTCGGCCGAAGGAGGTCGTGACGTCAAGGCTCGTTGTAACTCTTTCTTCTCGTATTGATATGTGTGTGTGTGTGTGTGTGTGTGTGTGTGTGTGTGTGTGTGTGTGTGTGTGTGTGTGTGTGTGTGTGTGTGTCTATATATACATGACTATTGTCTGGTTCCCATCGTGTGTTAATGTGTTTTATTTGATGCAATATGCTTAACCTTCCTTGATTGGTTAGTTGATTATGAATGAAATCATTGTCTTTTATGTTGCAGTTGTTTGTTGATCTTCATGCAGATATATGAGCACTATTTCGGAAGGATTGTGACCCGTCGAGACAGAGATCAAGAGGCCACCACCACTATAGCAACGACAGCGTTGGACTCCAGGTAGGCCAATCTACCCCTTCCTTTTCATTCATTAATTATGAACCTACACTTTAGCTTGTCCCTTTGTTTCTAGACCCACTCTAGGGCTAGAGGGATTGTCTCTGTCCGCAGAGAGGATTTACCTTCCCAACACCAAGGAGTATTGTAATAAGCAGGTGATTATTAACAAGCTCATGGAAAGTAAACATGCTTTGCATTATTAATGAATAAAATAGGGAAACATACAACCGGTGCCTTGATTTTGGATACCTCCTTCGAGACGGGTTTCCAAGTCCAAGCTAAATACTTCAAGCACTCCTCCTTGGAATTTTGACAGTTCTTAGACACATTCGAGCACTTAGAAAGGAAACCAGCAATTACCAACCATTTGGGGAAGGCATGGCACTCATTTATAGTGAAGTTGGAGAGGTTATGGATCCACAAATGAGGGAGGAACGTCCAGGGAGGAAAGTCTTAGTCCCACTGAGGAGGTTTCTTAGAGATAAGATAGAATGAAAGGTTAAAAAATGGGAGAACTTGACATATTCTCAACCAATGTATACTAGACTTTTTGTTCTCGAGATTTCTAGATGAAGAAGCTTCGCTCCACTTTTTTGAGAACTTTCCCGAAGAGGACTAGCACGACTTTTCGCCTTAATTTCTCGCGCTCGTCAACATATTTACCAGCTTATACACGGTAGAAAAGTGCGAGGGAAAACAAGAGAGAGGGAGAACCACGCTAGGGCTGAAAATTAGTGTTTTTTACAAGATTTCTCCATAATTGTTGTAATGCATTGATTCTCCATTTATTCAAGGATGTTTTGAGTATGTTGTTCATGGTGAGCATGTTTTCATAGCTTTTATCGCTTTGAGTGGTCTAGGCAAGAGGAACAAAGAACGACACTTTAATAGGAATAGGAGCATAAAAATGTTATGTCACACACACACTATAATATCCCAAAATAGGGAAATTCTACAACAATAAGAATATCATAAGATATTCTTAAGTTGGAGAATACCAGAACATAATAATGGATGTTCAGTGATAAATAGACTCATGTGATTTGTTGAAAACACATAGCCATCAAATGAGTGAAACAACAACAAAAGAAGAGCTTCTACACATTCCCAAGTGGGGAAAATGCAGCAAATAGACCCTGAAAACGTTATTTCCGAATATATGTGTTTTTAGTGGGTGAAATAATTATTGTTTCCCTTAGAATATGATGTTATGACCTCACATAAAAAATTGCATGAGAAATAAATCCCTTTTGATATGTTAAACATACCTCTCGGTTTCATATCAGCTCAAAAATAGCCAAATCCCATGACTTAAGTTGTGCAGAAAAGACTGAAGAAAATGAAAAAATTAATTTATAAAGGTTTCTATAGTATAATGATGGAAAAGCATGGATCTGGAACTTTATGGAACAATATGCCAAGAAAATGAAGATCTGACCTCGTTATTGCATTATAAAGCCAACCCGACAAGGGTTTCATGAAAGTACAAGTACAACAAGAGCAGATCTGAATATTCAGCTCAGAAAATGCAGTCTTACTGCAAAATTACAGAAATGTAGCTGAATAATACAAAAGAGGGATGAGAATCCCTTCCTCTATCTTTCCGAGAGAAGGGTTTGCCCTTTCCCTAGGAAACTAGCTCAGAAACAAGGGTCTTAACCTTGTTGTAGAAACTCTATGCAAAATGACACAGTTACTGCAAGGGACTACACTGTAGGAGATTAGAAATACTCTGTACTACTGCCAAGATATGAAATGTGCTCATAAATCTTCCTATATGATCTCTCAAGAGAAGGAAGGCACCTTCTACTGAGAAACAGACCTGGAAGTAGTGTAACAAACCTCCACTGCAACACCCTGCAACTCAGCAATATCCTGCTACAGAAATACTGTTGGGATTTAAGAATGGTGCTTGGCCTCAATCCTGGATGTGGAGCAATACAGGATAATCTCTCCCAAGAGGCCTCTCAAGGGAAGAGATGGGATTCCCGCTCGGGAACACCCTGTGCTCAACAGGACTGCAACCCCGCTAAACAGCAAGAGGAAGCCAATTCTAAACAAATAAGATCAAAATATCAAATACCAAGCATGCATAACAAAGGCTCCCATCCTCTCCATATATAGCAAGTGAACCTCTCCACATTGGTTCCCATCCACATGTACCATCAAGCTCATGCAAGTTGTTCTCCACCAAAACTGCGTTGTCCATCAAGGAAGTTCAATGTATCTAGACAACTTTGTTGACTTGTTCAAAGTTGACTGAATCAACATGATCCCATATTTGTTCACACCCAAGGGTGCTCAAATTAGCTGCTTATTCTTACTCCTTTCACACTAGGAGTGTTATTAATCCTTCTAAAGAGGTTAATGGGCCTCCCTACCCATTTATTCACCTACCTAGTGATAAAACAACTCTAATATTGCATTTGGCTTGGAGGCTAAAATTTTGGAATATTACAGTCCTCCCCTCCAAAATATTTCTTGTCCTTGAGAAACTGTATAAGGAGAGCAAAAATCATCCCCTCCTCTTCTTGTAGCCTCCTCATCAAAATTCTCTACCACTGCTCAAAATGATCTGCTAAAAATCTGTCCTCCAATGTTTCCTCCCAAGCATGCAAAACCATATAATGGCTTACATCATAGAAAGGTGGAAGATGTAAGTGGAAACCTCCCTGCTATCCAATGGCCTCCTCAAAGTAGGAGTGGATGAAGATGGGGAATATTATTCCCAATGAGTGACTTCCACACCCATGCTATCATCCAAATGAAATGAGCCAATCTAGTTAGCTCAAAAAGATCATCAACCCCTGGTTCATACAATTTGTTGGGGCTGCATGGAGAGATTGGATTCTCCCACCCAAGTGGTTTCTCTCTCCATTTATGATAAGTATGGGGCTGTTGTTACTCTTGGGCTAGAATATTATGACCTCCAAGAGTGGCCCAAGCTACCCCACTAAACAAATAAACCATGAAGTGCCTCCTCCAAAAACTCAAGTTCTCCAAATGGCTCCTCCAACATGAAGAAAAGAGATGTAGTTTGGAAATCATGGGTTGCCCATTGCTTATCCTAAAACATGCGTCATGCAAAGTAGGGAGAATCATACTCCCAATGGGCATCTTCAACTCACATCCCACTCTCCAAACAAAGCTTCTCATGAACATAAAAATATCAGCAATACATGGAAGCAAAAACCAATAGAAACAAGTTGTCATGTGACAACCGGAAAGTGGGTCAACGTCCCACACAAGGAACCAACGCAGTGCATCCTTTGCCTGCATCAAATAAAAAAAAAACAAGTGTTTTTCCAGCCACTTGTTGGTTCCACAATCATCTTACAAGATATAAACATGAAAGTACAAAGTGGTGTCAATGGTGCACACCAAAAATCATGT
The DNA here is from genome assembly GCA_034641835.2 of Pinus albicaulis. Lineage (NCBI taxonomy): Eukaryota > Viridiplantae > Streptophyta > Pinopsida > Pinales > Pinaceae > Pinus > Pinus albicaulis. Next base: position 39,146,310 of record CM076576.1, read on the forward strand.
GGCTTCCCCCACAAACCACCAATGAAATAGCCAATCTCAATGCTACAAATGGCTTCAAGTACATCATTATACAATATGCAAGAAGGGATAATCCTCCTTGGTACAATATGCTGCTCATATAAAGAAAAGAAGTATAAAACATAAAGTGAAATTATACATTCCCCATCATGTACTTGAGATCTTGAGCTGAAATGTCTCAACTGGAAACTCTCCCTCACCTCCAAAGAGTAGGGAAGTGACTATGACATCCTCTCTATCACCATCCGGGCTATGCATCTCTCCATATGCTGAAATATGTCATGCTTAATTCCCTCCCAAATGAACTCCTCTGCCAAGGAAAGAAATGCATCAAAATGCATGGAAAAGAAGTCCTCGTGTGCTGCATGTAGTAGCTTCTCCTTGAGCTTAGAAGCTCTAGTCAAGAAGACTCTACCATAAGAATAGATGACCATATCATCCACCATATATCTGTCATCTCTATCAGGATCACCAAAAATCATGCAAGCACCAAGATCCTTGGAGCACTCTACCAAGAGTTGAGACCTCCAATATGGATCAATCCTCCCAAGAGACAGGGCTGGTGATCTGGCATGTGAAGCTCTCCTCGTGTTGCTGCCTGCTACTTTGACATCCCCCATACCAAAGTCTTCCTCCAAACTCTTCACCTTTCCAAAATCCAAGAGTGGTGAATCAAATGGCAAGATTTCTCTTACAAATTCCAGATCTGGTGGCCTCCCTGGTGGAATGCCTCCATATAGTGAGACATCAATGGTAAGAGAAGACTGTTCATATGGTTGGGCACCTTTTCCCTTGCCCTCACAATGCAAAATAGTCTTCCTCCTCCTTGCACCAGCTCTCTGAAATAGATAGGGGTGTGTGCTCTTCATCAAATGATGATGTCCTTCCTCCCTACCTCCTCCTTCCATCAATATCATCTCACAATCATGCTGCTCATTGATTTTACTTTGCCTTCCATATGTGAGATCCTAGGGAACTTCTTGTAATCACACAAGAAATCCTCCGGTTGGAGCATGTGCTCCTCCTTCCTCTGCATGAGGCACTAGATATGCTCTAGATGTGACAGCGCTGTAACCCCCATCCTTCTCTTCATCTTTGATATGAATAGGAGGCAACTGCTCAATAAGAGGATCCTTATTTGCAAAAGGAACTTTCATGCCCTCTTGTCCAAGGTTATGAAACAAGGATCTTGCCTCTAGCAAGGTATCATGCAAGATGTGATCTCCTCCCATAGGTTTTTGAAGTGGTTTTGAGTTTGTAGGTCCTCCCAACTTATGTAAAAGTTTCATTGGTTTGATTGTCTCATGTTTTTTATCAAACCTTTCTACCAATCTCTTAGTGAACTTTGCAAAAGAATAAGTATTAACATTTTTCAATGAAAGTGACTCAAACATCCACCAAGCATAAGCCTTACCTTCAAAGTGCAGCGCTGCAACTCTGATGGCTTCATCTTCATAAACTTGGTGCTGCTGCAAATAAGTATGCAACTCCTCCACCCAAGCTTTGGCTGAACAAATTGAGGATCCATCAAAGGTAGATAGAGAAAATCTATCCACGTCATGCAACTTGCTCCTCTCCACCTTGATTTTGCAAAACTCTTTGAAAGTAATATGATCTCTAAACTTTTCAGTTTGAGATTCATACTCTTGCAGAAAATTACTAAGAGTTCCCCTCCTTGGCATTTCCTCTTCTTTCATCTCTTTTATAGTAGATCTGGGCATTTGACTGCGCTGTGCATAATAGGGTGTAGTTGCATGCTCACACCTATCATGTGCCAATCTAGATCTGGCTCTAGATCCAAACTCCTCAGGAGATTCCATCTCTCCTCTCATCTTCTTAAGATCTTCATTGATGCACTACATAGATTTTGGAAGAAGCTTTGTAAGCATCTCTTCCTTTCTTTATCCACATAATGGAGTCTTCTTTCTGTTCATCTCTCCTTCTCTTGATAGCTGCATGGCTTAGTTCCACAGGCTGAGCCAAGACTATGCTCTGATACCACTGTAATATCCCAAAATAGGGAAATTCTACCACAATAAGAATATCTTAAGATATTCTTAAGTTGGAGCTTCAGCAATATCTGAACACAATAATGGATATTCAGTGATAAATAGACTCATATGATGTGTTAAAAACACATAGCCATCAAATCAGTGAAACAACAGCAAGAGAAGAACTTCTACACATTCCCAAGTGGGGAAAATGCAGCAAATAGACCTTGAAAACGTTATTTCTGAATATTTGCATTTTTATTGGGTGAAATAACGCTTGGTTCCCTTAGCATATGATGTTAGGCCTTCACATACAAAAGGGGATCAAAAAGAAATCCCTTTTGATATGTTAAACAGACCTCCCCGCTTCATATCAGCTCAAAATTAGCCAAATCCCATGACTTAAGTGATGAAGAAAAGACTGAAGCAAATAACAACGTTATTTTCTGAGGGTTTCTGCAGTATAATGATAGAAAAATATGGATATGGAACTCAATGGAATAATATGCCAAGAAAACAAAGATCTGACCTCCCTATTGCACTATAAAGCCAACCTGGCAAGGGTTTCGTGAAAGTACAATTACAAAAAGAGAAGATCTGAATATTCAGCTCAAAAATTGCAGTCTTACTGCAAAATTAGATAAATATAGCTGAATAATAAAAAATAGGGATGAGAATCCCTTCCTCTAGCTTTTCGGGAGAAGGGTTGGCCCTTTCCTTAGGAAACTAGCTTAGAAACAAGGGTCTTAACCCTGCTGCAACAACTCTATGTAAAATGATGCAGTTCCTGCAAGGGACTGCGCTGTAGGAGATGAGAAATACTCTATCCTACTACCAATATATGAAATGTACTCATAAATCTTCCTAGTTTATCTCTCAAGAGAAGGAAGGCACCTTCTACTGAGAAACAAACCCGGAAGTGGTGTAACAAACCTCCACTGCAACACCCTGCAACTCAGCAATATCCTGCTACAGAAATAATGCTAGGACTGAAGAATGGTGCTTGGCCTCAAGCCTGGATGTGGAGCAATACAGGACAAGCTCTCCCAAGAGGCCTCTCAAGGGAAGAGGTGGGATTCCCGCTCAGGAACACCCTGTGCTCAACAGCGCTGCAACCCTACTAAACAGCAAGAGGAAGCCAAGTCTAAATAGACAAGATCAAATGATCAAATACAAGCATGAATAACAAAGGCTCCCATGCTCTCCATATATAGCAAGTGAATCTCTCCACATTGGGTCCCTTCCACATGTGCCATCAAGCTCATGCAAGTTGTCCTCCACCAAAACTGTGTTGTCCATCAAGGAAGTTCAATGTATCTAGACAGCTTTGTTGACTTGGTCAAAGTTGATTGAATCAACATGATCCCATGTCTATTCACACCCAAGGGTGCCCAAATTAGCTGCTTATTCTTACTCCTTGTTGAAGTTTGCAACAAGAAACAGTGAAGGAGGCATCCTGAAACATCTTTCCTGATCCTAGTTGGAAAGTGATCACCTAAACTAGGTGGGGGCCACACAAGTGATTTTATTTTTTTGTCGCAAAGTCTATTTTTAGACATATGGATCATGGTCTATGAGTTGCAGGATGCTATTTATGGATGATTGGTCAAGTTGGTAAAAATAGATGGACCTCTATTTTTAGACATTGGGCGGAATCTATTTTTAGACTGCCGGGCTAAAAATAGAACATTCAAATATTATTAACCCTTAATAATATTTAGACTATAAACATTATCTTATCCTCTTGGAGCACTTCAGTTTGATGCTTGGATGTGGCACATGCAGCTGACAGAAGGAAATACGCTTTTTCTAAGGGTTAGTTGAGCTATTGCATGGTTGACTTCAGTTAGAACTCATGTGGCAGAGTTTGGTGGAGTTGATGAGACAGTTGGTGGAGTTGTGTTCTGTTTAACTTAGCTGAACTAGTTGTATTTAGTCTAACTGAAAAATACACTAGTGATGAGTGGTGTGAATTAATTATTAATTAATTCACTAATTATTAACTCATAATTCAACTAAAGAACACATCATTTAACTGCAATGCATGGACAGTTCAGTGGAGACCAGTGTTAGAGGTGGGTGAAAGGGTGAGTGTGGCTATCAGTTGTGACTATACTTGTGCATGAGATTTGCACACACATTGATTGAGATTGCCAATGAGGATTGCATAGTTAAAGCCAAGGGGATTCGAACTTGGATCTTATTCATTCTCATCTTGGATTGCGCAGTAGAGGCAGGCAGACTTGTGGAGGAGATTTGAACCTGTGACTTGTTCATCTTCCGTGCTAGTTTGTGTGTAGCATGTGAGATAGTGCTGAGAGCTGTGAGAGCTTTGTGCTATGTATTGTTACATGTTCTCTATCATTATAATATACAGATAGTTGGGGGTTTTCAGCTGTATGCTTTCCCCATTACATACCGTGTTATATGTGTGCTTGATTGTGTTTTAATGTGCGCATGCGACTGCTTCTATTTCCACAAATTGATGATCAATTGTAGAAGAGGTTATGTATTATGCATGAAGCTCAAATAGTGTGTAATCGTGGATAATCTCGTGAATAATTCATCTATTATTCAAATTTCTACATGGTATCAAAGAGTAAAATTGATCATCGGATTCTGGTTTGTGTTGATTACAATTTATTTCGTACGCAGTCTCCGTAAGTCGGTCAGTAGCCTTCGGATCCATCCTTTCTTTGAAAGGTGATATATCTAGTAAATGCCCCTATATTCGATCTCTGTGCTAGAAATACTTTGTTCTCACAGATCAGAAGCGATTGAGTTTTTAGCTGGTGGAATTCGAATTTGCAGCAGTGTTTTCTTGGTGTCAAAGTCAAAATGTCTTATCAAGGATTGCGATTGGAGTATGCTCTTGAAGGTAGCTCGAATTATATTGCATGGAAAGATAGGATGGAGGTGGTGCTCGATGACAATGGGCTGAAGGAGTTCATAGATTCTGAAGTCCCAAAGCCTAGCGATGCAGCCTTGGTTGAGGCTTGGCAAAAGAAGACAACAAGGTGTCAAAGGATTCTGTTGGAGGGCGTGAAGGATCACATAGTATCCAGCCTGCATGGTAAAGCTTCTCCATACTTGATTTGGAAAGCGTTGACAGATTTATTCCAAATCAGGAGCGACCAGAGGAAGTTGGCGCTCAAGGATAAACTCAGGAAAATAAAGATGGAGAAGAATGACACTATTCCGATATACTTGACAAAGTTTTTCCACTGCAGGGGTGAGCTTGGGAGTGTAGGAGTTAGTGTGGATGAAGAAGACTTGGTGAGATTGTCTCTCCTTGGGCTTCCGAAGAGTTGGAATAGCTACGAGGACTCTGTCAATGGTCAGGAGAAACTGCCAGGATGGGAGCGACTTTGGTCGGATCTTGTGCAGGAGGAGATAAGGCGGAGTACCAGGGATGGCTCTTCATCAAAGAATGATGATGAAGAGGATTGCACTTTGGCTACCAAAGCAAGGAAGGGGAAGGGTAAGAAGAATGCTTCTCAATCCGGTGCGGATGGTAAAGAGCGTGACATGTCCAAAGTGAAGTGTTTTCACTATCACGAACACGGACATTACGCCACGAATTGTCCACAAAATAAGAAGAACAAGTAGGCTGCTGGAGCTACAGCTGGTGAGGCTCTTGCCTCACAATTTGAGTTGGACTTCTCATTGATCGCATGCATGGTGTCTAGTGCATTGGGATCGGGGTGGGATTTTGATAGTGGCGCTTCCTTTCACATGACGGGAGATGTGAATCTTTTTAGTGACTTGGTGGAGAAAGATCTCCAGTTGCATGTTGATTTGGGCGACAATGGACGATACAATGCGACCGACATTGGTACCATAACCTCTCAGAGGGAGTCAGTAAACTCATTCTTTACAAGATGTGAAAATATGTTCCGGTGTTTAAAGAAGAATTTGATCTTGGTGGGCAATGTTAGAGGATGGGTACAGAAGTGTTCTACGGAAGGGGAGAAGTTCTTTTTTCTTTCGGCATAAGGCAACAGAGGACAAGCCCTTTGAGGTTGGGATCTGCCAAAGATTTCTACGTACTTGAAGTAGATGGGATGTCTACATGGAGATTCCCACTGTTGGGAAGTGCAAGAAAGACACAAATGATGCGCCGAGAGGGAGCAAGTCTCTGTATGCAGTAATAGTGAACTCGTGATGTGGAGCAACCACAAGATGAGGACTGCGGAGTGGAAGAAACCACTAATGCAAGAGAAATCAGAGAAATTTTGTGCCAGATGGGCAGAGGGAGTGCATGCAGCTATACCACCAGGTGTGAGGTGGGGCGACATGCATGAATAATCCCAAGAGGAGATTTCTAGGCAGGATTCATGAGATGGTGTGGATCTCATGAATTGAACCTAGCTACGAGGTGCCCACACTGCAGCAGTAGCATGATCAGTTGTATTGATGCAGACAGATCAAAGTGACAGTGTCGGATACTGGAGCGCGAATCAGAGTTGACAGCAAGTGCAGAGTGCATGGGTGCAAGAGTTCAACAGCGTAGTGGTTCCTGATGACATGTGTAGTTGGTACCAGCAGAAGTCGAAGACTTTGATGATAGATGCATGGAGTTGCATGGCGCATCAGATTGATTGAGTTGTTTGGAGCCTATTCAGTTTCAGAGGAGTTGCAGAGCAGATGCATGGAGTTGCATGGCGCTTGCAAAGGTTGCAGGGCGAATGCATGGAGTTGCATGTTGCATGCAAAGACAGTCCTTTCTTGTTTAGAGGGAGTGTTGAAGATTACAACAATAAATAGTGAAGGAGGCATCTTGAAACATCATTCCCGATCCTAGTTGGAAAATGATCACCTAAACTAGGTGGGGCCCACACAAGTGATTTTTGGCGCAAAGTCTATTTTTAGAGTCGATCATATTCTATGAGTTGCAGGATGCTATTTATGGATGATTGGTCGAGTTGGTAAAAATAGATGGACCCCTATTTTTAGACATTGGGCGGTTTCTATTTTTAGACTGTCGAGCTAAAAATAGAACAGTCAAATATTATTAACCCTTAATAATATTTAGACTATAAACATTATCTTATCCTCTTGGAGCACTTCAGTTTGATGCTTGGATGTGGCACATGCAGCTGAAAGAAGGAAATACGCTTTTCCTAAGGGTTAGTTGAGCTATTGCATGACTTCAGTTAGAACTCATGTGGCAGATTTTGGTGGAGTTGATGAGATAGTTGGTGGAGTTGTGTTCGGTTTAACTTAGTTGAACTAGTTTTATTTAGTCTAACTGACAAATACACTAGTGATGAGTGGTGTGAATTAATTATTAATTAATTCACTAATTATTAACTCATAAATCAACTAAATAACACATCAGTTAACTGCAATGCATGGACAGTTCAGTGGAGACCAGTGTTAGAGGCGGGTGAAAGGGTGAGTCTACTATCAGTTGTGACTATAGCTGTGCATGAAATTTGCACACACATTGATTGAGATTGCCAATGAGGATTGCGCAGTAAAAGTCAGTGGGATTTGAACTTGGATCTTATTCATTCTCATCTTGGATTGCGCAGTAGAGGCAGGCAAAGAGTGGAGGAGATTTGAACCTGTGACTTGTTCAAATCTGAGCTAGTTTGTGTGTAACAATTGGAGATAGTGCTGAGAGCTTGTGAGGAGTTTGTACTGTGTATTGTTACATGTTCTCTATCATTATAATATACAGATAGTTGGGGGTTTTCAGCTATTAGCTTTTCCCATTACATACTGTGTTATATGTGTGCTTGATTATGTTTTAATATGCGCATGCGACTGCTTCTATTTCCGCATATTGATGATCAATTGTAGAAGAGGTTATGTATTATGCATGAAGCTCAAATAGTGTGTAATCAGGATAATCTCGGTGAGTAATTCATCTATTATTCAAATTTCTACACTCCTTTCACATTAGGAGTGTTATTGATCCTTCTAAAGAGGTAAATGGGCCTCCCTACCCATTTATTCACCTACCTAGTGATAAAACAACTCTAATATTCCTTTTAGCTTGGAGGCTAAAATTTTGGAATATTACACACACATATCCCCCAAATTGATGGGCCATCAACTATTGCCAAATTTCCCGCTACCTGGGTCCATTACCCTGCCCCTTTTCACTTTGCGGTTTCACGAAACACTTTGAGGTCAGTCGTTCGAGCTGACTTGTCTCATGGGCCCACTTCCATGCTAATATAATGATGTTGGGGATCACATGGAGGACACCGTGTCCCAAGGTTGAGTCACCCTGTGCTCATATACATATTTTCTCCTTTGTGTTTCCGAGAATGAGGACCTCCGAGCTTATGTGTGCGGTGGGTCCACATCCCTGCATGGTTAACGTCTTCGATTGGTTCACAAATCCCATCCTTGATTAATAGCCCCGACGACCCTTCTCCTGCCACAAGACCCCGATGTTGAGTCATCTCGACTCACCCTTTAAGCATTGTGCAAGGCCACCTCCGGGAGACAGACTCCAAGATGAGAATCATATTATCTACAAAATTAACTCCCGTCTATGTGGGCCTCGCCTAAATCCTTTTAACGATGTGATATGTATTTTGTATGGCTAATTTTATCTCCCATCATCCAATGTGAAAGCTCCAACTCACCCTTGAATTTTCCACTGTTCTAGCTCCGCCAAGTCATCCCAGGCGTTCCCATAATGCAATTTCATTTGAGCTTTCGGGGAGGAGGCCTCCGAAAAAAGTGTCACTTAGGGCTCCTTCCTTTATGTGCGCCATGTGCGGCCCCGTGATAAGACTTAAATAAAACAAGGGTGGCTTCCCCAACATACTCCAACCCCGGCTCTATGTAAGGTTTCAACGCAAAATTCTTTTCGAGGGACAATATACATAAACATGACACCTCTGTCAAGGATTATGGCGTTTATGCCAAGGCCGACATGGCGCGAGAATGCAATATATGTACATCATATAATCTCATGAGAAAATCAAACAAATTACAGAAGGACAGGTTTAACGTAAGCACCTCAATAAGGCATGCATTTGTTCGTTATTTTGAGCTTCCTGCCGGGCTCTTCCCATTCAATATATTTGTGTAAATACATGCCTATAAAAAGCTATTCCTCTTGAAATTTATGGGTATTTACTGGCCTAATAACCAAGCTATCCTTGGTGTAGGCACTCATTCAGATAACAAATATTTGATGATTTTCTCTGGACATAACCAATTAGACTAAATTGAAGACTCATGAGACTCTAGGAGTAGCCCGCTCCTAAGTATTAACTCAATAAATTATTGGCGCTGTGACCAATTGATATAAATAATACATAAGACACAAATACGAGTTGGTACATCTATTCCCAGGGATCAACCATCCCTCACCACCACTCTCTTGAAAGAGTGTTAACATTACATAGAGTCATCCATTTCTTTAACAGTCATGAACTTACCAGGTTCACCCATTCATCACATACGAGTTATTGATACTAGGATTATAATCAAATCATGCAGAAGTTTATACCAGTTTACATTCATGCCTTCAAACACACACACACACACACATACACACACACAATCACAGGGAATAATTAACAAAGCCTCATTCCTTTTCGTTCATAAAGAAACATGCATACATCGTTCAAGCGATCAACCCAAGCTTAATTTAACAATTGAACTTACACATATGTACATATTTGTTCAATAACACATGTTACATATACAAAGACTTATCTTGGATTAATACTGAAGTTGGCGACTGAGATCGAGATTGTAACTCTCCACCCAACCATAGACAAGCTACAACCACTATTACTTGTAGCTGTCACCCCCAAGCCAGATTCCAAAGCTTGAGGTGGAGTGCTTACAAAAAGAACTTCAACCAAAGCAACAATGTTTCAATACTACTCCGCCTTCATCCACCAGGTACATAAAATTTTCCCTTAGTCCTCTCAAACTTTTCATGCATTATGAACATCCATGTCTCGATACCATACAACAAAGGATTATCAACTCACTCTAAGGGGAAGAGAATCCACACTACATGAAGTTTCTTCAGTGGATAAGTTACTGATGGACAAAATGAATCACTTCTACAAGTGATTCATTAGTGAGACAAACACCAAAGTTTCATCCCCAAGGCAACTCTTGGTGGTTGCTCAGTCTCACAAACACACGAGTGTTTCTTCAATCCCTAAGCCTCCAGTGGATTCCTTCAACCTTCAGTCAATCGTTGCTCCCTGTAATTTCTTCCCAACAAGCCTCCTCCAGAGGGTTCTTCAATTGGTCTCTGTATTTTCTTCCCAGCAAGCCTCTTCAAAATGGTTCTTTAGCTAGTCACTCTTTGTTTTCTTCCTAGCAATCTTCTTCACGAGGGTTCTTCAGCTGGTCACTCTGTGGTTCTCCCTAGCAAGCCTCTTCACAAGGGTTCTTCAATTGGTCTCTGAATTCTTCTTCCTCTGTGCACATAGGGTCTCTCCCTTTAGCGTGTGAGAAAATGTGAATAAAGATAATACTCTCCCTCTCCTTCCATCATCCTTTGTTATAATTGAATGGGGCCTCCCCCTTCCTCCTCAGTGCGTGAGAGAAAAATGTATTTTGAGAATCTCCCCCTGCCTCTCGGCCATGATGGTTTTGTCATTCCTAGTGGTATACGCATACCAACTCCATGGAAAACACAACCCATACTCTCTTGCATGGTTTGGCCATCTTTCCCTCTTTTAGTGTTGTTACTTTTCATTAAAAAATGTCCTTTCTTGGCTTGTAGTTTTCCCCCAAAAACACATGGGTCTGTCCTTCATTTCAACTAAATATAATACACAACTAGGTCCATTAAAACCATTCAATCAACCCATGACTGGTATTTAAACCAACTAACTTCCTCAAGCAATCCCCCTACTTAAGCAATGGAATCCGTGTCCATTTTTTAGCCATTTGAAAATAATTACAATCAATTTAGAATCGAGGGATAATTTCAAGAGGACTTTTACATAAAAACTTAAAACTTACAATACAGTTACAAAATAACAAGACTCTTAACCATGATATTCACCCCCCATTTTACCATGGATATTATTAACTTGTAAATAGGCTTTGTTACAATACCATGGGCCAATACTATGACTTATCAATATCACATGCCCAAAAAAGATTACTCATTTTGCAATAAAAATAATTTATTTTAATTTAATTTTATAAAGATTTTTTAATAATTACTTTTGAGATATATCTAAACCCTCTATTCTCACTATTACTAAAAACATTCTTTGAATATTCCATAGAAATTAAATCAATACTTTGAAAAAATGAAAAATAAAAATATATATAAAAATGTGAAGTTTATATAATATAACTCCCCCTGTTTCCTAATAAATCAAACACCCATAGGCCACCCATTTCACATAGCTTCTTTATAAAAGTACCCATTCCTAAACAAATCAAACACCCATAGGCCACCCATTTCACAAAGCTTCTTTATAAAAGTGCCCATTCCTAAGTTAAACAAACCTTATACATATAAATTGGCTGTAGTCTTCCCACGCAACGTTTTGGCCTAGAATCCGGCAAAGATTTTGAAAAAATCCGGCAAATATTTTGAAAAAATCATGTTTACAGTAGTTAAACTTTGGTATTTTGAGTGCCCTAAAGGTTTTTGATAGTGCTAAAGGTTAAGAGATTTTGATTTCCCTTGATATCATTATGATAATGGGACAAGAAACTTTAGAACCCGTGGAAACAAATGATATAGGGCAAGTGAAAATTGCCTCATCAATGAAAACTGGGAAGTGGGTTTGGGTCAATGCCAAACAATATCAGGGCATTTTAAAAAGGAGACTAGCTCGTCTAAAATGGGAGCAGACAAGGAAAAAAATGTCTCAAAGGGAGAGTATTGTTCGCAAGAAACAACATTCAAACAAGTCTTCTTCGCAAACATGTGGCAACAAGTCCAAAGGAAAAGAAAAAGTTAGTGATGATTATGCTTTATATAGTCCCACATCCACACCTCTCACTTGGTCATGTGATCTTTATGTGAAAGAACTCTTAAATGTAAAAGAAAGGTTGGAAGTAGTAGAAGCTAAAGAGCTGGAAAGAGATTGTACAATCCATATAATAACAGCTGAAAATTAGGCTTTAGCAGAAAGCAACAAAGTTCTGAAGGAACAAGTGTCATTACTGCAGGAAGCTCTCCGAATAGGGAAAACAGAATGGCAACGAATGAAAGCGGAGGTGCAAAACATGAAGAAATTTGCAGTGGAGAATGCAGAGGTGATGAATGCGAAGCCATCTCAAGATAAGGGGAAAACAGTTGCTCAAATAGACAACAATGAAGAAACATCAACATAAGGGAGGAAAGGAGATCCCACAAAACTTTCCAAAACTTGGGCTCAAGTTATTAGCAATTTTGTTAAGAGGGAAGGAGAAACAAACATTCAGGTTAACAACATGCAAGACAGAGAAAGCAAGGAAAGACTGGATAGAGCAACAAACATAATTATTAAAGGGGTGAAGGAGTATGGGAAAAATGAATGTACTCTTGACCTTGCAAGAGACTTCTTGAAAGACAAGCTCCAATGGCAAGGAAAATTATGTCAAGCATGGAGAGTAGGTAAGCTTAACGGTGAGAGAGCTAGGCCCATAAAAGTCATCATGCCCAACTTGCGTGATAAAGATATCATTCTAAGCAAGAAGCAACTCTTAAGGGGTTCTCAGTTTTTTCTAGAAGAAGATTTAACTGTAAGACAACAAGAGGAAAGGAGGGATGAAATGACAAAAGTTAGGGCAGCAAGAGATGAGGGAAAAAGAGCATGGATTTATAAAGGTAAAGTCGTGATTGCACAATTTGGACCTCCTTCCAAAGCAAGGCAGCAAAATGATAACAAAGAAGAGGCAGCAAACTCTTTAGCAAGAAATGAGGAAGCAAGGTCATTATGGGCAAGCAGGGACAAAGACTCAACTGTGAGTCTTGCATGTCAAAACAAATAGCAATCAAATCTTACCCAGGTTTCCTTAAGATTAGTTTGTTGGAACTGCAGGGGTTACCCATGGAGACGAGGACCTGGGTTAGGGCCTATTGCGAAAGGTAGAGACATAATTTGCCTCATAGAAACACATGAGCATGAAGGGTGTAAGACACCTTTGTTTGAAGGGTATTGGAAGATAGCAGTGTGGAACAAGGCAGCAGGGAATGGCAAAGGGCACGGGGGTATCATGGTATTAGTAAGAGAAAAAGAAGGTCGTTTCATTCAGCTAGAAAAAGAAGACCCAAATAAGCAATTTGTTTAGCTTAAAATATCAGAAAATGGAAATCACATCAAAATTGCAGCATGCTATTTTGCGCCGCAAGTTTCAAAAATCTACAAAAGTAGAGGGCTTGACCACAAAGATCCCTTTGCAGCCCTAAAAACAGATATTGCAATATATTCTCAGCTAGGTGAAGTCCTTATAGTGGGAGATTTCAATGCTAGAACTCCAAGTGAACAAGCTAGCATTCTTTGTTGTAAAGAAGACAGTGACCCTATCTGGCTTACAGAAGAGAGTAATCATCAGTGGGAACGAATTTCAGAGGATAAAGGCTGCAATCTCTTTGGAGAACAACTGCTTATGCTATGTGGGGCCTTCAATTTAGTCATTTGTAATGGTTTGACTAGATGGGAAAAGTCCGGTAATTTCACTTGCAATACTTACAATGGAGAAAGTGTAGTAGATTATGTAATTTGCTCGCATAGTTTGTGTGAGAAAATGGAGGAAGTGTTGATTGGAGATCAAATTTGGGACTTAAAATCAGATCACAAGCCAATCTATTTAAGTTTCTCTTGGACTGGAAAGAAGCAATTAGGGTCAAAAAATCAGTGTGTTCAACAAAATCCCCCAAAGGGCAAAATTCTCTTGAATCCAGAAAATTGTAATACCTTCAAAATAATGCTAGATAGGCTCTTCAAGAAGGAGGAAATCCCATCTCATGGCCTTCATAGTCACAGATTAACACATTTAATTCAAAGCGCACTTGCGGAGTGCAAAAGAGCAAAAATTAAGAAGTCTGAAACAAATTGTTTTCCAGTTAATGCTTGGTTTGACGAGGAATGCAAAAAGGCAAGGAGAAGGTGGAAGGAATCAGACACGGATAACATAAAGCTCAAAGCTTACAAGCAGATAGTAAAAAAGAAAAAAGTCGATTTCATGGTTTCAAGGAGAGAAGAACTAATCTTCCTCGGGAAAAATAACCCCAAATTATTTTGGAAGGAGCTCCAATCGAAAAAGGTGCAAACTGAAAACAACATTACGGCTTCTAAATGGTTTGACTATGCAAGACAACTTTATGAGCAGGATCCCAAGGTTGACCCTCCTCCCTTGGTCAACACAGACACAAAACTCTTCACGGTGCAAGAGGTAGAGATGGGTATCAAGAGGTTGGGCGCTGGAAAAGCAAAAGACTTAGATGAACTCCAAGCAGAGTATCTAAAGTGGGGCTTAAAAATTCTTTCACCTCACATCACAAAAATTTTCAACAACATCTTACAGCAAGGGTTCCCCGCGGATTAGACAACTAGTATGGCAATACCTCTTTTCAAGAGTGGTGACGTCAATAATCCCTCCAATTATAGAACCATAATGATAAACCCCTTGTTTGCAAATTTATTTGGAAGCATGTTAGAAAAGAAAATTAGCAAGTGGGCAGAAGAAAGAGATAAACGTGCTAAAGGGCAAGCAGGTTTTAGACCTAAACATTCCACAGTTGATCATTGTATAACTTTAAGGCACATCATTGAAAAAGTTTGGGAAAAAAGGAAGAAGTTTTTTGTTGCTTTGTTGATTTCAGAAAAGCCTTTGACACGGTTCCTAGGGATAAGCTTTGGGGCAGAATGGAGGAACTCGGGGTTCCCAAGCATTTGAGAGCAGCTATGCATAGGTTGTATGAAGAGGTGAAAGTCAAAATCAGAACTTCAGCTGGCATTTCTGAAAGTTTTAGAAGCGATATCGGGGTCAAGCAAGGTTGCCCATTGTCTCCTACCCTTTTTGGGTTATATATTGACAAGCTTGAAGAGTGGCTAAATTTGCAAGGGGGTGATGGTATCCATTTGGGCAAGTTCGTTATCAGGCTTCTTTTGTATGCAGATGACCTTATATTGATTGCTAAATCGGCTCTTGGTTTGCAAGAGCATTTACGTTCCCTTGAGCATTTTTGTAGAAGGGTTGGGATGCAAGTCAATATTAGCAAAACGAAAGTAGTGGTTTTCTCTAACAAAAGAAAGCATAACCAACATAAGTTCTATTTTGAAGGCAACATTCTGGAAGAAGTTACAGACTACAAATACCTCGGAATTGTCTTCAACAGAAATTTAAGTTGGGATGGTTGTAGAAAGAAAAGAACTTTAGGGGGTTGGAAAGCATTTTATGCTCTTCAAAACAGGTGTAGAGAGGCAAAGCTGTGGGACTGGAAAACCACTCTAACTCTTTTTGGGCTTCTAGTGATTCCGGTGATTCTCTACGGTTGTGCACTGTGGGCCAGCAGCACAACCAAGATGCAGTGGAAACAAATTGAGAAAATTCAGAAACGTTTGATTACAAACAGATTCAAAATTAAAAGTGAAGTTTCATATGCTATCCTGTTAAGTGAAACAGGGGCTGCTCCTATTGAAGCAATTGCTATGGTGCGAGTCATAAGGTATTTGAAAAAAAATTGAGCAAATGGAAGAGGGTAGATGGCCTAAGGTGGTGTTTAGTGACAGATTGTGCAAAAGACAGAAGACTTGGATGCGGCAAAATAACAAATGGTTTAGTAAATGGGGTATTTGCTTGAACATATGTCCTACAAACAGTAAAGAGATAAAAACTTTTGTTATGGATAAATTCCACAAACATACTTGGAAGAAAGAGCTAGAGAGAAAGAAGAAGTACTACATGGAAGAGTTTAACCCCACGCATAACCATCAACAAAAGGCGTACATAGGGGCTAATATTTCTTGGAGATCTAAAATTCTTATTGCTCAATTAAGGACTAATTTTCATCAACTCCGTTGTGAAACAGGGCGCTAGAAAAGGCCAAAAGAAATGCGGGAAGAAAGAGTATGTATTTTTTGCTCCTCCGGAAAAGTGGAAACAGAAAAAACATTTCATTCTAGAATGTGAGGCCTTCAAAGACACCAGGGAAAACTAAGCAGGTATTCTGGCTGCTAATTATTGGGATAAGCTATTCAGCGAAGAGTTTGTCGATAAGTTGGGAGTGGTCGTTGTAAAACTTCATAGGAAAAGGGCCGAATACAAGAGTCAGATAGAGAAGCAATATGTCCCATAGGCTATTTTTAGCCTCGTGGACATTAAAAATTCATTCATTCTTTCTATCTATCAAAAATGAATTCCAAACACTCTAACTCCCTGATTTCTTAAATTTTAGTTGCCCATATTCCAATAAAAAACTGCCGTCCTCGCTATTCCCTTCCATAAATAGACAACTCAACCCGCACCCCCTTTAAAAAAGAAGAAGAGAAACACCGCTTTCCACCTACCAGTAATTTAACACGTCATAAACACAATAATAATTTCATAAAATGGATAACGTCTAACTAATCTTGCCCGGTGTGCCACCTCAGGGGTGGACGCATCATGCCATGGGATGGCAAGAAGATTGGGCTAGCCCACCTCTCAAGGCAACAACCCTAGTAGTGTTTGGGGAAGGGCAGAAGGAAAGGATGTCGAGATAAGATGTTGTTTCAACACACACGTATGGGTCCATATGGCATCTGTAACAGAGATTGAATTTTGATGATTCATTTTTTTATTTTGGGGGATTAAATATTAAACAAAGTTTAGAAGTATACCCGTGGGATCGGCAGTAGACATGCAGTTAGCAGAGTGTGCAAAGAAAGGGAGGATCTGTAAAGCATTAGTTGTAAAACGGATTGGAGGTTAACTGCCCTAAAACCTTCTTCGCGACCTTGAAATCAGCAGGGAGACAACAATAAACTGTTGGGGGGTTTTATCTCACTACCGTCTTTGAACAACAGAGGAAAAAGAGGGCACCTGTGATCTGTTGTTTCCTGCAAATCTGCGGAGGATTTACTGTATTTTGCTGCAGCCATGGCCTCCGCAGGTTAGTTTGTTTGTTTCTGTTTTAACCCTTATATACATAGTGGGCAGTTTTTCGCAGGCTTGGTATATTGGGGGTTTTTAGGCTTGATTGGTAGTGCTGGATTGACTGACTCATTGTTGGCTTCTTAGTTTACATCGATCGTAAGTGCTGGAAAATAGATTTGAGTTGATTGCTTTAGATTAATTGTTAGTAAACATTGGACTAGATGGACTAGGTTTTAACTTTCCTTAGTGCTGCGTTTTTAAGACCATTTGCATTTTCTACAAGGATATCATCAGGATCCATCCTATTACAAAAGCCATATGTCCTAATCCATACTCCAGCTAGCACGCTTGATGGATATTGCTTAATTGTATGACCTCTTAACGGTTCTTCGATCTCGCTTGATGGGTGTTGCCAAAATTAGATGGCGCGCTAATGGGTTTTCGATTACGCTTGATGGGTATTGGTTAACTAGATAACCTACTAATGGGTACAGGGATTGGTGAATTAAATTACCTGCTAATTGGTTTAGGGTATTGCTCGTGACGTGTATTACCCAGTTAAAGAACCTGCTAATAGGTTTCGCGTATTGCTTAGTTAAATAACGGTTAAAGGGTTCTTGATATTGCTTGATGAGTATTGCCTAATAGCCTGCCAATTGTTTTTGATTTTATTAGATGGGTATTCATTAATCAGATGAACCGTTCACGTACTTTTTATTTTTCTTGATGGGTATCGCTTAATTAGATATCATGCTTACGGGCTCTTGATTTTGCTTGATGGGTGCTAGACTGGCTGATCAGGCTCTGAAGAGCGTGGTTTTAAGGTTGGGTTTCAGCGAAACTGCCATCCTGGCATTGAAGGGCCCAGATAGAGTGCTTCATAACACGGCTTGATTAGACTACCACATTGCTGTTCACATCCCATTTCCTGTTCTCTCTTCGGGTGGTTTGACTCGACATGTGCCAGATCTCGAGTGGACTGAAATGTACTGATGGAACAATTCAATGCTTAATTTAGCTTTTGGGTTTTTTTGATTTATTGAATATTCTGATTATCGTTGAAATATATTACCCTGATTGTTTTAGAAGTAGGCTGTGTGCAACCCACTTTGGCATTTCAGCCTTGATTCTGCACGATTAAGAATTCATGTTGTGAAACTTATACAAGCCTGCTGCAAACATCCTTAGACACAACCATTTCAATGATTCTCAAGCTTTTGTTTAACAAATCTTGAGGTCAAAGGCGGCATCCCGTAATACAGAGACTTTCTTTGGCTCAGATGTCAGGTCTGTGGGGTATGTATTATGCAAAAATTGGGCATTGAAGGGGCCCAGATAGAGTGCTTCATAACACGGCTTGATTAGACTACCACATTGCTGTTCACATCCCATTTCCTGTTCTCTCTTCGGGTGGTTCAACTCGACATGTGCCGGATCTCGAGTGGACTGAAATGTACTGATGGAACAATTCAATGCTTAATTTAGCTTTTGGGTTTTTTTGATTTATTGAATATTCTGATTATCGTTGAAATATATTATCCTGATTGTTTTAGAAGTAGGCTGGGTGCAACCCACTTTGGCATTTCAGCCTTGATTCTGCACGATCAAGAACTCATGTTGTGAAACTTATACAAACCTGCTGCAAACATCCTTAGACACAACCATTTCAATGGTTCTCAAGCTTTTGTTTAACAAATCTTGAGGTCAAAGGCCGCATCCCGTAATACAGAGATTTCTTTGGCTCAGATGTCAGGTCTTTGGGGTATGTATTATGCAAAAATTGCTTGCTGCCTGCGTCCAATCTCATCCCTTTTCTATATTCCATTTGGGTGGGTACAGAACACATTGAAAATGGATATCTTATGGATGACTTAATAAGCGATTGTCATAGGGCATCTCCTTATCCAATTTCATTTCTTTTCTATATTCCATTTGGGTGGGTACAGAACACTTTGAAAATGGATATCTTATGGATGACTTAATACTCTATTGTCATAGGGCATCTACTAATCGCAAATTCATTTTGATTCATTTGTTGTATCAGGCTGATTTATGTGGATTGTTTTCTGATGTGCATATTCGTTTGATAGAGATAGCATGGTATGGTATAATGGTCACGTCATTATGTTTATTAGGTGTTAATTTGAAATAAAAAAGTGAGTTTAGGTACAATGTAATAAAGTCAAGCATCTCAATAGTAAATAAAGTTAAAACATATAAAGTATTAAATGTCTTAACACAATGGTAGTTGGTGATACATGCATTCACGTACGTCTCTTGTCTCTTGTGACACCTGAGGTTCCACATTGTGATTACATTTGTTTTCCTCGATCACTACTTGGTTGCACATTTAATGGCTATGGAGTATGCTAGGCTCCAGCTCAACATGGTGTGGTTTTAGTATACTTGTTTCTCTTGGATGTGTTACATTTTGTTATTGGATGATGGGTCTTAGATGATGGTGTTAGGAGGGAGACATTTCATGATGTTGTTGGAGTTTCCTATTGAGTAGGTGTATTGATGTTATGATGCAGGTTTGTCAATAGGAGGGGTGTTTTATTTGGTCCTCATGTGTTGGATGTGTGGTTGGGACATACTAGATGTTTGGATGGTCATCATTTCTATTGCCCTCTTCTCTAATGATGTTGATTTGGTTGGAGGACATGTTGTGGTAGTGCACATTGCCTTGGTGGGATTTCCCTAGGTGACGTGACTTGACATTGTAACATATGCTGAGACATCATTTAGATGGAATGTGTTTGATGATGTTACCACCCTTTGTGGATGTACTTTTTTCGAAGTTTGAGTTAGAGTGTGGGGATACCATGTACATTTTTGGTGATCAAGCCTTCTTCTAAAGTTTGGTGAGGTTTTATCACTTGGCGGTGTGCCGTAAGTTCAAGCTTAGCCACTTCCTCATTGGTACTCATCTTCTTGTTGATCTAATCAATTGGTGACTATTGGGAGGTTGAACTATGTTCTATTTCAACATCAACCATTGTGCACATATGTTGAGGTTGAATTAACCATTTAATAGTTAATTTAGTTTATTCTATTGTCGTGGAGGTTAATTGCTTAAGTGTTTTACTTCTTTGGGTAGCTATTCACACTTCGAGGGGTTTTTATTTTGAGGAAATTTAAGGTTTTTGATGGAGTGCTCCTTTATTGGGTACGGTTTCCAATGTTGGCATGGATATTATCTAATTGCTGGAGATGTTGGCACACTTATCTAGGGTGCACTTTCTCTTGTGCACCTAGTTTGGGGAAACTAGTTAATGGTATTGAGAAACAACATATCATTTTTGCATTCACTTTTGGCATTTCTCCACAGGACACAATTCACATAGAGATATTTTATTGTTTGTTGGGTGGTTGAGGTAGTTACATGACAATTTTCTTGGTTGCACCTCTATTAGATGCTGTCTCATCTTCATTGCATGGATATATCAATTATACTCGTTAAATTTTTGACCTCCATTGTAAATCATCTTCAATTTTTTGACCTCCGTTGGAGACCGTCTTCACCTCTTTGATATGGAACATATATTATTTTATTTGAGGTAGTTATTTTGGATTTTCTTGAGAAGCATGTGGCATACTTAAGAGTGCCACACATGGCACATTGCATGTTCTTGCTTTGTCTTTTTTATATTCCCAGAATATTATCTAGGAGGGCATATTTGTGGAATGGGCCACTTTTTATTTTGAGGTTTGACCACTTCCTTTTTTGTGGGGCACTCCATCTACTTGGCATCATGCACATACATCCATGGAATTGGATGCCTTGGGATTCTCACATGTGGATTGCTCGCATGCATTTTGTAGACCACTTATTTTTGGATGGTTGTTATGGAACATTCTCTTTGGAGGATTATCTTAATTGTTTTATCTCTCATGCACCTTAGAGGGTGCTCTTTGTTAGCTCTTCTAGGTGGACCCTTGAGCACATCATCCTAGGTTGAAGATTATTTTATGATATTTTGCATGCATCTATTCTTGTAGGGGGAATTCTATGTGGACCTATTGCATGATAATTTGACCTATTTTTGGTAGTATGCTGTCCTTTGGAGATATTTATTGTATTGTTTGTCTTGTATTTTTGGATGAGGGCGACTTCTCTTGGAGAGGCTTGGATCCATGTATTATGGCATGATCAACCATGGAGTGACGAAGGATCTAACTGCTCCATTTTTATAATATTTGTTTGTCTTGTGGTGGAGTTAGTTAGCAAATAATATTTCTTTATTGTATGCAAGAAGAGGCTTTCTGTAAAAAGAAGAGCTTTCTCTCCATTGTGATGGGGTTGTCGAGGACTTTGGGATTGAGGAGCTCTCCCTTTGGACTATGTTTGTACACCATATGCTTGGAGCTTGATGGAGGATTGGAGTTATAATATCTTGTTCATGTGAGGCTTTCATGTGTTGATTTTGATTGTAGAAAGTCCTTGTTATTTAGTTATGAAGGCATTGTAATTAACTATGTTACGTTTGGACAATGTGATATGAAGATATGTTAAGCTTACCCCTCGTAAACTTAGTTGCTGCTAGTATGATATGGCATCACCTTCATAACTTAATTTTGAATGGAATTCCTAGCCTTCCAAGGTAATTTTTTGCTATTAATTTTAGCAAGTTAAGGCTGATTTATGGCTTGCACGACAGTGTCCTTATTGCCTTACCTCTTCATGTGATCATCCTTTTCGATCCATGCTTCCTTGACTCCATTTGCCCAGGTTTCATTAGGCACTTGGTTTTTGGATTTCCACCTTCATCTTTCGTTCTCACACCATTCATTCTTCCACTTATACTACTACAATTTGTTTTGTTTAGACCAACTCTTGGTTATAGCACCTTATATCTCCATTCTATAGCTTTAACAATCTAATCCTTAGGGAAGCTCCCCCTTGAGTTGGAGAAGAGCCATTTAAAATTGAGAGGAAGAGTTACTATGGTGATAGTGGGTAGTATTCTTTAGTTGCACTAGCCACTTGATGCTTGAGACTTTACATCTAGTGTTCTTGATTTTGTTGTAACATTTTAGCATAGTTATCAAGGTAAAGTCATTTTCTTGGAGACATTTATAGATCAATTACATTAATTGATGAGATTGTTGCTTTGAAGATCTTATTTTGGTTTTAGTGACTCCATCGAAAGAACTAAGTCCTTGTTCCTTGGGATGGGGGATGCCTAGGGAAACATTTCCCCATGTCCCCCTTTTGGGGAAATTTGGAGAAACACAAGTGGAAGTGTTTCCCTGATTTAGCATAGTTATCAAGGTAAAGTCATTTTCTTGGAGTCATTTATAGATTACATTAATTGATGAGATTGTCGCTTTGAAGATCTTATTTTCATTTTAGTGACTCCATCGAAAGAACTAAGTCCTTGTTCCTTGGGATGGGGGGATGCCTAGGGAAACATTTCCCCACGTCCCCCTTTTGGGGAAACTTGGAGAAACACAAGTGGAAGTGTTTCCCTGATTTGGGGGATGCACTTCCCCAAATGGAGTGCTTGTGGGCATCCCCCCTTAAAAAGGGATGGGCATCTCTCTCAAATTTTGGCTAAAAACAATAATTTATGACTTGGAAGCCAAATATTCAACCCTAGGGCCTTATTAATGCTATATGTAAGTAATGGTAATGTTAAATTCTTAAATTAATCCGTTTTACTTAAATTTTTGACATTACCATGAATTGTTTCAGGTTGTTTAAGAGTGGTTTCAACCTCGTTGGATTTAATATGGAGAAAGTAAAATTATAGATCCCACTTAAGATCCAACAAACGGAATGGTTTTCAGGATTGGGGGGATTGCAATGTTTTCATTGGATTCTATCAGGTATGAGGGTATGAAACTAGCATCTAATCAAGAGCACCAAGCCCTCTATGTAACTTGATGTTGGTGGCATTGATTGTTGAACTTCATTGTCATGAGCCTCTTTGTTGATGTGTTTTTGGTTCAAAGATGGATTGCACTCGATGCTATTTTGGTTATATGCACAATTGCTATATACATGAGAAACTTTGGATGCTTGTGTATAATGGTTTGGATTCATATGGATGCACATGAATAATTATGTATTTTTTTTCAAAATTTGAATATTTGTGTATGTTTTGGTCCACCAATTTTTTGGTCGATTTTTTCTGGTATTTTTTTCTTTAATGTATTTTTGGTTCAAGGATGGATTGCACTCGGTGCTATTTTGGTTATATGCACAATTGCTATATACTGAGAAACTTTGCATGTTTGTGTATAATTCATTTGGATGCACATTAATAATTATGTATTTTTTTTCAAAATTTGAATATTTGTGTATGTTTTGGTCTTGGTCCACAAATTTTTTGGTCCATTTTTTTCTGGTATTCGGCTATAAGGTCAACCGATTTGATGACCGCTCTGGTTTTGATAACAT
This sequence comes from Pinus albicaulis, assembly GCA_034641835.2. Taxonomy (NCBI): domain Eukaryota; kingdom Viridiplantae; phylum Streptophyta; class Pinopsida; order Pinales; family Pinaceae; genus Pinus; species Pinus albicaulis. The sequence continues at coordinate 39,169,752 of CM076576.1, forward strand.
TGGTCCATTGTCCATTGATCATTTTTTGTTTTAACTTTTGAGTCTTGACTCTAGATACTGATGACATCAGACCAAGTCTCTGACTCTTCATTCTTCACTATGTTTGAGTTTGAGTAATTTCATTTAATGGGTATCATGATTCACTTTGTTACATGTTATATCATTTGTTGAAGCTATGGCAGATTTTCAGATTTTTCATGAGGATGTTTGGATGATGACTTTTGCATGTACCTTTGAGGATGAGGCATTATGATGGTGTGAAAATCGTGGCAGATTTTGGGCCCTTTGGACAGTCTTATGTTGTGGATGAGTTGGCTGAAAGTTAGGTGGTGAATTCCAAAATTTTGCAGTCTAGTTTTCCATACATGCATCAAATTTAGTTATAAGCCTTTGCACCAATTTTTGACAGTGACAATGAATATATTGTTCGTCCATTTAAATTTTGCAGCCTTGTTTTTCATACATACTGATTTATTTATGACCTTACACTCTTTTTTTGACAGTGATAATGAATAAATTGTTCATCCATTTTATGCCATACATAGTTCATAACTTCTTAGCAATTGGATATTGAAAGTGCTTGAAACCTAAAACCATCTATTTATTGTTATTTTTTTTGGTTCAGGGGAAAAAACCATAATTATTTTAAAAGAAAAAAAATCTACATTTAGTAGACACACATGGTGTGTATGCAGATAGAGGCATACCATGAAGAAAGGTGCCACCAAGGCCCTAGAGAAAAACTGACCAAAAGGACAAAAGTTTCTGATAACTATATACATTTGGATCACAAGGGATCAATTTCAACCTGTGAATTGAAGACTATAACCAGTTTATACAGATTTAAAACGAGTTATGAGAATGTTCTGGACAAAGGACAGAGAATGAAAATTAAAATAAAAAAGAAAATTTACAGTGGATCATCATCTTGGGGCTGCTACCAGGGCCTCTTGGAAAGGGCTGTGTGAGAAAAAGTGACTAGAACCATCCCGGACCTCCCTGACATGCCACAGTACCTGTTCATTTGTTAATGCTGCTTTTGAAATACTATCTGCCTCCTTTTATTATACTCCCTGTAAATATGATGACATGTAATAAAATTAAAAGTATATTTCAGCTGTAAAGCATTATCCAAGATAGGAGCAAGATAAATATTTTTGCATGACTGAGCTTTATTCAACCAGTTGATTATAAGCTTTGAATCACGAAAGATTTGGATATGTGTGACACCATGTTCAATTACAAAAATAAGGAGGTTTCGGCAAGCAAGGAGCTCAGCAGAATTGTTGGATCTCGGACCCAGACACATAGAAACCTGAAAAGAATGTGAGTCAGAGATATGTAGAATAAAACCTCCCCTGCTCTTTTGACCTGCATCGCTTGAGGCACCATCAAAGAAAGCCCATGGAAAAGAGTGATCAGGCTGTGCTGGGACTAAGATCATCACTCTTGAGTCTTCGAACATCCTTTTCTTGTGGGCAATGACTGAGAATGGCCATTACCTCAGCTGCTATAGTTCTAGGAATTGAGGAATCATCTTTGAATATAGCCCGATTCCTGGCTATCCAAATGGGAGGGCTTTGAAAGTATGAGATGAGGGAAGGGATAACTAATGGAGTCATGCATCTTCAATAGAGTTGCCAATCCATGGGCCGATTTGTTCTTCAACCAATCTACAAACAGACCATATTTCCTGGCAGAAAGAGCATGTAAGGAACAAATGAAGAACAGATTCAGAGTTATTAGCCTTGCAGAGGGGGCACCATCCAGGACCATATGCGAACCATTTTTGTAAAACATCCCACGTGGGGACCTTGTTTCTCATTATGCCCCACATCAGAATCTTTGATTTAGGAGTGCAGCGAGATTTCCATAGTGACTTCCACCACCATTGAGGGACTGCAGGCAGTCTATCAGCACAGATATATGAATATACTAGCTTATGAGTATATATACCAATAGGATATAAATTCCAGAGTCCAAACCAGTTCATCATCCAAATCAGTGATACAGATATGTCCAGCATGAAGAGATGTTATATATTTCTGCCACAAATCCTGATATTCATCTGTAATGTCCATTTCATTTGCTGATCTCCATCACTGATACCATATGGTTGTGGATTCAGGGTCTTCTATATGTGCCAATTTTGAAATCCCCCTATCTCGGAGGTGGTCGATTAGAGGCTGAGGAAGAATATGATTGATACCCACTACCAGGCCATGGATCCAGTCCAATATGAATGCGATCCCCTTTTCCAATTTTCTAGGCTAGTCCTCTGCCAATTATATCAAAAGAGTTTACCATCGCCTGCCATGATGGAGCACTCTTCTCCTAGCCATGATTTCCAAGGCTGGCATGTTTGTTATTTTATTGTTGGAGACGTTGGCACACTTCTCCAAAGTGCACTTTCTCTTGTGCACTTGGTTTCAGGAAACAAATTGATGGAATTGAGAAACAACACATGTTTTTGGCATGAGCATTGACCACTTTTGGCACTTCTTCCTAGGGCGCACATCACATGGTGCATTTTCTATGGCACATCTGTCCTAGGTGCTCTTTCATCTTCGTTGTTGGGATATTTCAACTACACTTGTCATCTATTGATCTTTATTGAGAGCGCTCTCACCTCTTTGATATGGCACATATATTATTTTATTTGAGGTTGTTATGGAGGATTTTCTTGAGAGGCATGTGGCATATTTGGATGTTCACATGTGGCATATTGCATGCTCTCGCTTGGTCTTCTTTTTAGTTTTGGAGCATTATCTTAGAGGAGGCACTTGTGGAAATGCTCCACTTTTTATTTGTTAAGAACTAAATCACAAGTAAGACATCGAGCATTGGTGGAAAAGGCTTTATGCCATTCTCTACACATTGTTTTGAACTCACGATATCAATTTATAATTCATGAAATTAACTACTTCTATATTTAAATCTCATTGACAGCCCACCAATGGATCATGACAACACCTCATCGATAGATAAGGTTTACAACTCATGTCAATGTGGCCTTGGGTTTTGCTATTTTCTAAGGCCTCATAATTTAACATTCCCCCTCTTAAGCACAATTTTTAATAATTGTACCATTAACAATAACTTGTATCATCTTCAATCTAAAACTACTAAATTGAGCTTTGATGAAGATATGCCTAAAAAACCCACTAATATATGGATCCTGAATAATTTATCTGGAAGTGAACAATTGCCATGTTTGAAAAGTTCCCTTAATGTTGATTAGCATCTTGATAGTTGATTTGATTGATTGGAGGAAGCTAGTTGCTGTATTTCCCAAATGTTGGTTGATTTTTATCATTGATATGATTTTGAATCTTGAAGCCTAATTATAATCATTGATGTTTGATATCCCTCCTTGTTAAGAGCAAGGTGAGAACTTTGTTGAGGGGATCCAAGTTTGAGCCCTTGGATTCTTCTGTATTCAATAGTTGATAGTTGAAGGGATCCAAGCTTGATCTTTGGATGATTTATGTGGTGGTCTTGTTGGTTGACCATCTTAACTTGATTTGTTGGTTTTTGGTTGACCATTGACCATATTCACTTGATCAAATGTTTATTTGGTTGACCACTAACCATCCTTCATTCATGTTGGTATTTTTTGGATTACAACTACTCATTTTCACTTGAAAAATGTGGTGCTTTTGGATGACCACTAACTAATTTTATTTGAACAATGTTGTCTTTTTGGGTTTACCACTAGCCATCTTCACTCCCCCCCTAAGGTGCAGGAGAGTTTCATCATCGTGCTCCCCCCGAAGGTGTAGGAGAGTATCTTTTCATCAATGTGCTCCCCACTTGAGTTGTGGAGAGTGCCATCTTTGATTCAAAGATCATATAGAATTGGACTTAGATCATGCCCAAAATAATCTAGAATAATTGTTTGAAATCTTTTTGCTTTTGCCATTTCTCCTTTTTTCTGTCTTTACCTTTGTTTTGATTAGACAATAAGACTTATGCAACTTCTTTACTTGTTGATTCCATCTCCGAGAGTCGATCCATCCATAATGAATCACATTCTTAATTTTTCTTCTTCGTTTGACACTATTTAGAGAGGTGGCTTGTCTTACCACAATGAAGACAAGGATGGAGATCAAAACATTTTGTTTTCATATGCCCAATTCTTTGAATGTTGGCATTTTTTACCAAAATGCTTGGACAATTTCTCCAAGAAATTGTGCACTCACAAACTAACTAGTTTGGAGTAATTTGGGAATGAAAGCTGTCACCTTTGTCATATCGTAGATCATGTTGATTTTTCTTGAATGACAATTGTTTCCAAGGTCTGACAATCATATTATATCATTTTTGTATTTGGACTTTGTTCTTTTGTATCTTGGAATTTACTTGTGCTACTACCGCTGCTACCATTCTAAGCTTCTTTTTGTGACTCATCTTCAATAAATATTTTCTCCATTAATTGTCTGGAAGATTCCATCTCAACCATATCTTCCCTGTCTTTTGTTTTAGCCATCGAGTCTTCTGTATCACAATTAGCGTCAACCATCTACATAATGCCTTGCATGTCACATGTCACAACCACCCTTCGGATAAGCTCCTCTGTATTACATGTCGCATCAGACTTTTCTATTAGATCTTTTGCGTCACAACTTGCATCAACCTTTTGGATTAAATCATTTGTTTAATGTATTGTATCACCATATAATCAATTATGTTTTGTCTATGAAGTAATACAACATGAAAACCAAATTAATTAATAACATGTAACAAGAGGACAAAAGGTTGCTTGGGGCATTGCCAAAATATTAAAGACAATAGTCTTTTGAACACTTAAATCAAGAGCTAAATTGTAAAAATTGAAGAAGGATAAGTGATGTAATCTAAGTCATTGATTTGTTCAAAGAGAAGAGTTACAAGATTTGTTGTAAATGTTGAAAAATGTAACTAGGTCGGTCTTCATGTTGACTATGTAATTATGAAAAGGAAAATGTAATTAAGAGTCATGTAAATAGAAGAACATCCTACAAGACAATGCGGAAGAATGGCCTTCAAGACTGCCTATATTCAACGTTGAAGATCGCCTAATTGCTACAAGGAAGTCGGCCTACAAATTTGTGTGAAAGTCGGCCTACAAAATTGTGTCGAAGTCGGCCTACATGTCGGCTTAATATCTGGCAGGAACAACTATTTATACCCCTACATATGCTGCGGTAAAGACAGAAAATTGTGGATTTGTCTGAGTTTTTTTTGAGATCAAGTGCGGATCTAAAGGACAGGGTTCAGTGCGTATTGAAGACTATAGATTGCGGTATATACAGAAGGAAGCAGATTGAGGAAGGAACAAAAGAGTACAATTTGCGAAGGTACAGGAAAATACAGTGTACGAATAAGTAAGGTACAAGTGTAGGAAGGGTACAATGCATACATCTCTAAGTTTAAAGAATCTAAAGAACTTGCCAAAGTCAAAAGACATTGATTGTAATAAGACAAACAATCTAAAGGTTACAAGAGAAAATAATTCTGTCTCTACCTTTGACTAAGTACTTTGATAATTGGCTGGATGAAAGTTTAATTAAGTTAAGAAGAAAATACATAAGCAAGTTCACAAGTAATTATCAAGAAGAGAATTTTTGTATTGATCTCAAGTCCTACAAATTCTCAATAGTAAAGGAACCAACCGGAAATTTGAATAAGGAGGTCAATTGAGTCATCAAAGTCAATCACTATAATCAAACGTTGGGGTGCACGAATAGTGGTACCCAACACTCTAAGATGACATAAAATCGAATGAGCATGATATAAAAGAAACAAGTGTAAACAAGCGAGTGCAAGCAAGTGTGACAAGGAAAAATCACAAATGAGTAAGTCAGGAAAGTGTTTACAAAATGCCTCCAAGGAAATCAAGGATTTGTATGAGTAAATCAGAAAAGTTTTTACAAAATGCCTCCAAGGAAATCAAGGATTTGCATGAGTACAACCATGAATTGTAGAATCAAAATTCATATGAAAGATAAGTTGATTGAAGCGCTTGAGTGGAAATTAATTTATAGATGAAACATATTTGATCAATCTAATCCAAAAGTTCAATGCAACATGTGATACAAAGGAGCTTATTTGAAAGGTTGACATGACTACATAGAAGCATAATGTAGATGATTGATGCTAATTGTACAAAAGACTTGATGGTTGATACAAAAGAGATAACATATGGTTGAGATGAAATCTTTTAGTCAAATGATGAAGGAAATATTTATTGAATATGAGTCACAAGAAGAAGCATAGAATGACAACAATAACAATATCAAAAGTAAATTCCAAGATACAAAAAAACAAGCTCAATAATTACGAAATAATCATTTCAAAATGATTGTTAGACCCGCGAAGAATTGTCTTTAAGGAAAAAATGATGTGGCATAGGATGTGACAACCATTACCTTGCATTTCCAAGATTGCTCCAAATCGATTCAATTTGTGAATGTGGGTTTTTTTGAAGAAGTTAAGAATCTTGGTAATCAGTAAGAACATTGTCAAATAATTGGGCATGCGAAGGCATAATGTTTTGATTTCTAAAACTATTGAACTAGGTTTTGATGAAGATATGCTTTAAAATCCACCGATATCTAGAAGTGAATAGTTGCCATGTCCTCTAAATGAATAATTGAAACAATTGTTGATTTCATGTTGAGAAGACTAGAGGCTATGCTGGAATTCCCTAGTCTTGATTGAATTTTGATTGTGATAAGACTTGAAACTTGAAGCCTAATTGATATCTACATTGTCAGGTGCAAGGTGAGAATCTTGTTGAAGGGATCCAAGCTTGAGATTTGAATTTTTTAATGTGTTGGTTGACCACTAACGATCTTCACTTGATTTGGTGGTATTTGGTTGACCACTAATCATCTTCCTTTGATATTGGTGGTATGGTTTACTACTAACCATTTTCACTTGAACAATGTGGTGGATTTGGATGACTGCTAATCTATTTGATTTGAACAATGTGGTGGTTTTGGTTTACCACTAACCATTTTCACTTAAATAATGTGTTTATCACTAACCATCTTCACTCCCCCCTATAAAGTGTAGGGGAGTTTCATCGTCGTAATCCCCCCTGAAGGTGTAACAGAGTATCTTTTCATCAATGTGCTCCCTTCCTTGGGGTGTGGAGAGTAGTATTATCTTTAATATCATGTTTGAATTTTAAAGAATATATAGAATTAGATTTGGGTCAAATCCAAAATCATTTGGAATAACTTGTTGAAATCTTTTTGCTTTGGTTCTTTCTTAGTGGAACTGTGTTTTTATATCTATCTTGACTGGATGGTAAGATGGAAGCAACTTCTTTACTTGTTGATTGCATCTCCAAGAATTTATCTATCCATTATGAATTATCTTCTTAACTTGCTTCAACTTTCGACAATTTTTAGATAGCTGATTTGTCTTCCCACAGTGATGACAATTATGGATATCAAAACACCGACTCTCCATATGACCAACTCTCTGACAATTTTGACATTTATTACCAAGATTCTATACATCTTCAAGAAATTTTGTGCTCATAAATTGCATTGGTTTGGAGTAATCTATAATTTGCAACCTGTTTTCTTCGTTATATTCTAGGGCATGCTGATTTCTATTGAATCATAATTCTTCTCAAGGTTTGAAAAACATCTTGTAAAGATCATTTTGTAACTCCTGATGTTGTTCCTTTGCTTCTTCAAATTCATTTTTGCTATTGTTGCTATTCTGATTATTTGCTTCTCCTTGTGACTTATTTTCAATATTTTTTTTTTCTCATCAATTGATTGAAAAAATTCATAACCAGCAAGTCTTTTGTATCACAATGAGCATCAACCATCTATGTTATGTCTTGTGTGTCACAAGGCGCATGAAGTTTTTGCATAATCTCATTTGTATCACATTTTCCATCAATCTTTTGGATAAGCTCCTTTGTATCACAACTTGCTTCCAAATTTTGAACGAGTCCATCTGTATCTTTTTTTAACTAGAGGAATCGACAAATGGGTTGATCTCGTACTTGCGTGATAGGGGGTCAATTTTGACTGCTATCACTATAACCCCTAGGTTAACCATGCCACCCCCAACACATAACCACATGTAGACTCAAGGGATTTGAACCTAGAATCTCTAGAATCTCATGTTACATAATACTTCATTTTCATGACGATCACCATTTGAGCTGTCCCCAAGGGGCTTAGGATAAATTAAAAAAAGAAGGCATCAAAGTGGGCTTTGATCCACTTATATGTGCATGGGTCACAAAACCATATGGTCTTTCTGGGTGCAACCTCATGTTTGACTACTACCTCAAGGTGGTGCCCCCATGGATCTAAGGAAGCCCTCATGGGAATTGAACCTTGCCTAATGAGTTCATCTGTATCATAAGTTACATTAGTCTTTTATATTAGATCCTCTATATCATAAATAAGATCAACGTTTTTTTTAAGAGCTTATTTGCTGCAGGTGTTGCCTCAATCATGTTATCAATTTGATTTTGCCTCTCTTCATTTTATCTGAAGTGCATTAATCAATTGATCCTTCATATCTATTTGAATTTGAAATCAATAAGCCAATTATACAATTCATGTTCATATTCTTGTAATTCCTTGATTTCCCGAGAGGCATTTTGTAAATGCTATCTTGCTTTACCCATATTTTATTATTCTCACTCTCACTTGTCTCATTCACTTGTACTCTCTCACTTGGTAATATGCTTATTTTTCATGCTTGCATGTACATGTTCACTTGCCTATATGCTCATGTCATGCTTGCTTGCACTTGCTTCTCTTATATAATGCTTACTTGATTTTATGTTAACCTTATAGTGTTCGGTACTATTGATCATACAACTTAAGTGTCGTTACAATGACTTGATTTTGATGACTTACTTGACCTCCTTATTGTCCCAAGAGGTGCTCTACAAATCAGTATGACTACGATGTTGTAGAATGTTATGTAATGCGTTATGTATTGTAATTTAATGTTATGTTCACTGGTCAAATTATTAAAAATAAATATAAAATTAAAAAATAATAATTATATATAAGTTTGAGTTAGTCATTTGATGGGCTTATTGACGGTGGTTTACAAGCCCATGGTATTTGTTATGATAAAGGTTATGGTATTCAGTATTTAAAGGCTTGAGGAAATCTATTATGGAATGCAAGTGTATCAACTTAGATTCATCTTAACTCCAGACTTGATCGCTCTCAGTGCTTGGTAAATTTTGATTTAAGATGGATCTAGGCTGGTTCAATTTAAAGTAGGCCTTGATAATAAATTTAGCAAATAATTTTGAAAGGGTTTGACACTTTGTTCTTTGTACAATGCAGTGCTCAAATTCAGTGATTTATCCTTCAATTTTTACAGTCCAATGACCAATTTGACGATTCAATTGACCAAGGGAATAAACAACAATGTTCTCTCTTGTTGAATGCTTCTAATTCCTAGTTGCAATCCATCGTTATCTTTCATGAAAACATGAGCATTGTGTGTTTGATTTTGTTTGCCATAATAATGCCATCAAGCATAAATATTGATCCACCATCACATAAGTGCAAAGCACTTTAGACCCCCTTATTCAAGTTTGGGCAGAGCGAGGATAGAATCACCACTCGGAAAATATCTCTTTATTATATTGGATTAATGAGCTCTTTGCATTTGAGAGCAATAATTTTGGGTGACCAAGCCTTCAAAATTTTCATATCTAGTGCTTGAAATTTCCCCTTTTTCACAAAAGATTCTTCAAGATCATTTTACAAAAACAAATGCCTTTGCCCAAAAAAACTCTTCCTTTTTATGGAAGGAAATCTTTTGCACCTCCTTTTTTTGTCCTTTTTCCAAAATCAAAATTTGTCGACAATAGTAATCCTTCATTCATAAGCAGAGTAGTAAACCCTCCTTCAAACTAAACTCTTGCAAAAGTTATATTATTAGCCAAGGAAGATTTAGAGGGTTCACATGACAACAACCCAAACGCACATTACAATGCACCACTCTTTTGTATTTATGAAAATTTTGAATTATGAAGAAAAAATACTTAAGTATTCCCCATATGGGATTAATGATGAGCAGTTACTAAGCTTTATTTAGAGGTCTTGCTATGACAACAACCCAAACGCACATTACAATGCACCACTCTTTTGTATTTATGAAAATTTTGAATTATGAAGAAAAAATACTTAAGTATTCCCCATATGGGATTAATGATGAGCAGTTACGTCCAATCAAGTGGTTTATTGTGAGTGGGGTTTCTATTGACAATATTTTAGAATGCATGGGCTAGAGGGTTGCCCCTCTCCGGGTTGTGCTAAATGAGCTCATTTGTGGTATTTACGACCAAATTATTCATAAGAGTGATGCATCTATTACAACTGTGCCTGGGGATCGTGGGCCACTGAAGGAATCAAATTAGGCATAGGTACGAAGGTGCAGGCTAGGGAAGATCATGAATGGTTCCCATGTCACTTGCTCTTGTAGTTGTTGATTTGGAGAGGTTGAGTTGCTTCGGTATACCACTTATGAAGTGATGAAGATGCTTGCGAATTTTTTAAAGATAGTGCCCGTGAAATATCGTTAATGCCTTTTGGATTGTTGGATATTAGACCATCTCAAACTTCCATATATTCTACATAGGTATGCCTCCTTTTCTCTTAGCAAGTGCTTGTGGTATCTTCCTCTTCGGAAGTGAGTGGATATCAACTTCGTGAGTGATATTATGGGCAATTCAAGAAGGGGTGGAGGCTGGTGCAGTTGTTTGTGGATCACTTTTTTGCTGGAATCTGATTAAATTTGTTGGGTAGCATGAGAGCCCAACACCAAACCCAATGTCCTCAAAGACCTTACAAGCAACGAAGAGATGCCACTAACATGTTTAACATTATAGAATATACAACATTCCACTAAGATTGTAAGAGATTGGAAGAAATCAATTTTTTGGAAGATTTGGCATATGTGGCTTTTGACCTTGTATGGCAATATCTTCTTATTGTGGTGATAAGCAATAAAGCAGTGTGAAATGGAAGGATACTTTGACTCTAGACTGCTTGGGGGTTAACATCTATGTTATTTAAATAAAAAATCTTCCGTTATAATTTTTTTGGTTTTGCAAATATGATATATAATGAAATGGAAAGATGATATTCACCCAAATTAAGGTCTTGACTGAAAGGCCCTCTCTCGGTGGTCGAGAGTTTGTTACCTGACCCTCTATTTCTTCCCCACAAAGAGCTCTGCTCAGGTAAGGCCCTGCGCCAGACAACCCAGTATAGAGGCATGTGATTTATGACAACAACAATAGATTTATGACAACAATGGCTTCCTTGGCACCCAACTAAATTTGAGATCTAGTCCATTGCAACCCATTCTTTAACACTTTGGCCCTTTATTTACTACAAAACTAAGTAAGATGAAGTGAGACGTGTATTGGACCCGAAATTGGCATTTGTTCAAATCTATCATGCATCAACAACCCAAGGATAGGATTCAATGTTTGGACCTCCAAGGTGGATTGATCTACGCTTTTCCATGGGGTTCTTGGTTTGGAAGGTTCTTAGATCACATGGACATGAAAATGATAGATGACATTCTTGAATCAATATTGGATAAGACATTTTTAGATGCAATGTAGATCTGGATTTTGGCATGGATTATCAGATTAGGCATGTGGCTTTGCATGCTTTGATGCAGTAAGTATAGATTTGACCTTTGAGCTAGGCCGATCTATTTGAAATAAATGGCACTAGATAGATTGCAAAACAAAGAGACATAACTACAAATAGCAAAATGTTAACAAACATTGGTAGTGCAAATTTGCTATATCTAAAACCATGAACATGTTACTAATATGCCAGATCCAATGTGCCAAATGTATGTCAAATCAAAACACTAGAATTGATTCTAATATGCCAGATTTATGGAAAAGATATGCCATGCCAAACAAGTTCCCTCTTACATGAACAATTCTAGAATAACCAAAAGAAGCAGTTACACATAGGAAGAAGATTGGATTGCTTTACATTAATCCTAATGAAATTGATTGCACATCTCTCATGTCTTTGCCTCACTTATACATCTAATAGTTTGCTACAGAGCACTCCCATGTTGTAAGCCAACATGCTATGTAAAAATACTATAGTTTTCTTCAAGCCCGAAGAACCTAAGTCACCTCACATGATGATATGGGACTTAGAAATATGAATATCTGACACATGACACAGTGACCTTAGAAATAGGACATGGAGGACACATTATATATAATGCAGGACATAAAGGACACATAAATACAAATGTTTAACATGGGATACGATGGCCTTCCTATGTGTCCTATTTCTAGGTTCATCTTGTCCCATGTTGGGCACTCGTATTTCTGTGTCATCGTGTGACTAATTAGTGATCTTTTTTGTAAATTTAAATATCTCTATCAACTTATTGATCAAAAAGTACAAGAATATAGCACTTATGGGGTCTTTCCATTGAGGAAACTATTCCCCTTAAGTGTTCAACAAGCTTTCCACAATAGGAAATCAAGCTTTGATCTTCGACCATATCCACAATAAAGAAATTTTTAACAAGAACAAATTAGTGAATTATAACACATACAAAAATGAATATAGACAAAGATTCAAACCTCTTTAGAATTTAGAAACTAAAACACTTACAATTTTACATGATGATGTGACAAATTCAATCATACAACTAGTACTACATCAATGATGATAAAATGACAAACACAAGAAACTAGAACTACAAACTACTATTTTCTCATGTAGTCTTGAAAATCAAAATGTATTACATAGATAGTAGATGGAAAATAAGGGGGAATGTCGACGACAAATACCGAATATGGTAGATACTAGAACCATAGGTGATAGGGTCCATTATCTAACTGTTAAGATTTACCCTCTCCACCAAACATCATCTAAAATTGTATCCTTGACATTGTTTGAAGAAACTTGATCTGCCTTTCTCCAAAATGACCAAAACCCCTCCCTTTCCTTTGACCTTTACTAGTTGCCCTTGATGATTGAGCCATAATCTCTATGAAATGAAGAAGAGAATGGGTTGCTGTAAGAAAAAAAACTTAAAGACTGGTGGACAAATCCACTTGCCCAACACTTGGAACTCCTTCCAACACTACACAATAACCCTCTACTACACTCCAAATTGCCTCAGAACTCCAACTTGTTGAGTGAACTGACAAAAAATGATTTAATGCCATTCACATGGGAGACATGTGTCCAAACTCCCAACTTTTGAGACACCTTAGCAAGTGTTTGAGACACGTTTTGCACATGTCTCATGAACATGACACATGCCAAACATGTGTCCTCACATATTGGTGTTTGGCATGCAAAATCAGGGACATGCCCCCTATTTGGATGTGTTTGATACTTAGCTAAGAATTATAGAGAACTCTAATATTACAAGTCTTTCTTAACCTTGGTTTGATACCATGTTAAGAATTGTGCACAAGCATAAGCAAGATAATATATGGCGAGGAAGGCTTAATGTCATTCTCAACAAATTGTATTGATCTCAAGATATGAATTTATAGTACTTGATACCATGTTAAGAATTGTGCACAAGCATAAGCATGACAATATATGATGGCGCGGAAGGCATAATGCCATTCTCAACACATTGTATTGATCTCAAGATATGAATTTATAGTATGTGAATTTGACCATTTTAGATCTAGATTTCATTGACAATTCATCAATGGATCATGACAACACCTCACCAATAGATAAGGTTTTACAACTCATAATAATGTGGGCTCGAACTTTGTGATTATCTAGGGACTCACAGACTAAGACAAATATTAGATTTCAATGATGATAGTCACACTTCAAGATTCAAAGTCTCCATACCATGTTAATAATTAGAGCACAAGTGAGACAAGTCAAACATTAGTGGAAATGGTTTTATGCTATTTTCTACTCATTGTATTGAACTTATGATATCAATCTATAATACATGAAATTGACTACTTCTAGATCTAGATTTCATTGGCAACTCATCAATGGATCATGACAACACCTCATCAATAGATAAGGTTTACAACTCAAATCAACGTGGTCTTAGACTCTATGATTGCCTAGGGACTCACAATCTAACACTATTTTGGGGTTTGGCCACTTACTACCCTGTTGAAGACTTCATGTACTTGCCACCTTGCACATTCATCCATGGGGTTGGTTACCTTGGATTAAGACATGTGGTTTGCTTGCATGCATCTTGTAGACCACTTGCTATTTTTGGATGGTTGTTATGGAGCTTGTTATTAGCACTTTATGAGCTCTTTTAGGTGGGATGCTTGAGTACATCCTCCTTGGTTGAATATTATTTTATTATATATTGCATGCATCCATTCTTGGAGGGTGAATTCTATGTGGACCTTTTGCATGTTGAGTTAATCATCATTCTTATTCTTGGTAGTACACCCTCTATTAGAGATATTCATTGTATTTTTCTTCGTATTTTTGGACATGGTGAACCATGGAGTGTCCACATATCATTACATGGTTGAACCATGGAGTGAAAAAGGATCTAGCCACTCCATTTTATAATGTTATATTGACTTGTCATGGACTTAGCTATCAAATAATATTTCTTCATCATATGAGAGAAGAGGTTCCTTGTATAAAGAAGAGCTTTCTCTCCATTGTGATGGTTGTTGGGACTTTGAGGATTGAGGAGCTCTCTCCTTGGACTACATTTGTACATCATATTCTTGAGCTTGATGGAGAATTGGAGGTATAATATCTTGTTTATGTGAGGCTTTCGTGTGTGTAATTTATTTTTCATGCATTGATTTTTGTTGTAGGAAAACCTTATCATTTAGTTATGAAGGCCTTTTAATGACATTGTAATGTGAGGACATAATCCGTTTTATTGTTTTTATTGTCATGTTAAGCTTACATCTAATAAACCTAGTTGTTGCTAGCATGGTATGGTATCACCTTCATAGCTATATTTGTAATGGCATTCCTCGCCTTTCAAGGTAATTTTCTGTTATAAATTTCATCTAGTTAATGCTGATTTATGGCAAGCATAGCAATTTTTATTGCTTTACATATTCATGCATTAACACTCTTTGATCCATGTTTCCTTGAATCCATTTGCCTAAGGTTTGATTAGGCACTTGCTCTTTCTCTTTTGTTCTCCCACCACTTCCACTTATACTACTACCATTCCTTTTTTTTTGTTGTATATAGAGGAATCAACATTGGGCTGTTTTGTACTCGCGTGGCATGGGGTTGGTTTTGATGACTACCACTATAACCTCTAGGATCTAAACCACGGATCTCATGGTTTACATAATACTTCATAATATGGCCATCACCAATTGTGTCGCTCCCCGAGGGCTATTTTCCATTTATTTTTCTTAGGTTAACTTTCAATATATCACCTTGTGCCTCCACCCTATAGTCTTGGAAGTCCTTTCCTTAAGGAAGGCCCCCTTGAGTTGTAAAAGAACCAACCAAATGAGAGGAAGAGCTACTATGGTGATAGTGGGTAGCCTTTTTGAGTCGCACAAGTCTAAACCCTTGATGCTTGGGACTTTGCATCATATGGGGGTGCTAGATGAGATATGATTTTATTTTTATTTTATTTATTTATTTAATTTTAATGTTCTTTTTCTTTTAATTTGTCTAGTTTTTTTAATTTGTTTTGTTTGTTATATCTTACTTTTCCATTGAATAGTTCTATAGTTCTCCCTCGCTTCTTATGCAACTTTTGCTTATGTGGATAATTTATTATTGCATTACAACCAATTTTGGGATTGTCAGGTAGAGGGTTTATTTCATTCTGGGCTTATTAGTGTAGGTATGACCAATAATTGTGGCACATGGGTTCAATTTGTGTGAGGTAGTAAGTCACATAGGTAACGAAGAATGGATTACGGAAATGGAGAGGTAGCTTGAGATAATAAAAAATAAATAATATAAGTGAAGATTTACTTAATTATTAAAAGTTTAATTTATATTAGCTCACTCACTTGGGGAAAGAAAATGAAATAAAATTAATGGTAGATTAATCAGATATTGAAATGGTGGCTTCAAGGCATAGTAAGGTCACTCTAGGATGATGATTGGATGACAACGTAACAGGGCCAGATTGTAATGGAGATGATGGGCAATGGTAGAAAAAATGATTTGCAAGTAGGAAGTTTTACATGAAGGTCTGTAGTAGGTCTTTACATCATAAAGATGGTTTTGTCCAACAAATTAGTTTTTTCGAAGTAAAACTATGAAAAACTAAAACAATTAGAAACAGTCAAATTAACAAAATTTTGAGATAGGTAGATGAGTATGAAAAACTATGAGATAGTTATGATAAAATAATTTTATTGATGTCGAACAAACAACCACAAATAGGTTAGTTGGATTGCTAAGTACAACAATGTAGATATAGGGATTATGAAGACGTCTCCTTAAAAGCATGATACAAGTAGATCTAATCTATACTAAAAATACCTATAGCCTAAACCATGGAGCAAAGACAAAACTATATTGCAGATATGCCCAAGTACCATCGAGAACCGACTCATGTGGACGATGTCTCATCTGAGAGAAAGTATTAGTGGTGAACTGCAGGATTGGTGACTTCAAAATGGAGATTGGGAGTTTGTCAATTCACAAGAGAAAGTAAACAATGCTTAGTAGGAAAAATTTGGTTCTCCTCAGTGGACAATGAAAATTTGGTTCTTGCAAGCATTTTCTCCATTGTGGTAGTGCACATTTAGGTGAAGAATGATGGTTGCACTATAAAATATATTTTTTATCTGTTATGCCTGAGCAGGTAGCATCCATGTTTATGGTGACAAGTGTGGCGGCTTGATGGGCAGCAAAAATCGTTGTAGATTGTCCACAAATTGGCTGGACTAGAAATACCCTTTTGTGCAAATAATTTGATAATCCACATGGAGTTTGACGAATAGAAGGTTATTTGATCTGTTGTGTTTGAGGAGGCAGCAGCCATGTTTATGGCAACAAGTGTGACAGCTTGATTGTCAACAAAGATCATTGTAGATTGTCCACAAACATGATGGAGTAGATATACCTTTTTGTGCATATAATTTGGTAGTTGACATGGAGTTTGACACCAAATTGCATGTGACCAGCATCAACAATTAGCATGATAGAAGAGGAAATATTTGCTTGCTAGGCTAAGGTGGCAACTCTGACACAAAAATGCCGAAACAATAAGGAAACAATAATGATGCATCCATCAATGTGCATTGGTTGTAGCCTTGTAGGTGCAAGGCAATCTGTAGCCCCTCATGATAGGCTTAAAGAAGGTTACAATTAGAGTGGTTTGTTAAAATATGTTGAGAGCAAGAACATAGTTAGGCGTGGTTGGTGAAGAAAGCAATTCGAATGTTGTCTAAGTACAATGAGAGTGCTGAGTACAATAGGATTCATAGGTAAACTCTTTTTCCTGTTGGAAGTATTATTTCAGTGTGGGAGTGAGGAGCATTAAAGTGGGAAGCATATCACTAGGTGAGAAGAAACATAGGGATGATAAGGGAAACTTTGTTGGTACTACAATGGAATAATTTTGCTATTAGATTACTAACAAGGAGACAAAGCTCAACCATAGAGCTAGGATTGCCAGTGTAGTGATAGATCTAGGAAAAGCTTGTTAGGAGGGAGATATAGCTAAGGGACAAAAGTCAACATCACATGATAAAAGTTATTGTTGGAGGTGAGAAGTGTGTTGTAGGAGGAAACGATAGTGTTGGTTTGTAGTCATTGTTTGTGGGAAGGTGTTCTCTAGGTAGTATAGAAGACATGTTAGTGGTAAGTTTGTTTTGGGATTTAAAGTTTGTTTTCCTTCTCTTAATAACTTATTTGAATATTTTAAAATTGCAAGCTTGCTAAATAGAATAGTCTTGGATTCATAGATGTTTGGTGGTTAGTGGAATAATGTTTCCAAGGTATTTTGACTTACACATCTCGAAGCATATTGTTGGTTTGTTTCCTTTTTTGAGGCTAGGCCCAGGATTAAAACATATAAGTTAAGGAAGAACCCATGTGGTTGAAGGGTGCCGGGATGTACAACTGTAGTGAACAAGAGATAAGACCTTCATATTCAAAAATGTTCTTTACAGTCCTTGTTCGATTAAAATTTGCTGTTGGTTAGTTAGATTATTGCTTTAGGGGGTGGGGGTGGTTGTGGGCTAGTGGGGTGGTGTGACATGGCCTGTACAGGTTGCAAGGTGCGACACTGACACATCCACAGGACTTGGATTTGACAAATTCACGACTTGGTGACAAGCGTTGATACTACTGTTATTTCCCTTTGTCATCAAAGGTTTGGGCATTTGGGCTTTCAACAGCTTTCTCTTTCGAGTAGGCTAAAAATGGAAGTTTACCTCTTTCTATTTAGAAAGAGGAAGGAATGTGTGCAACATGTTTGGTAGGGAAACAAAACAAGTATTTTGACATAATTTAAGTTTGTATAGTAAGCAGCGTGTTGGAGCTTGTGCATATTGAAATACATGGTACAAGGAATGCATGATCATTGGTGGTTGTTGTGTATTTTTTTCACTGTTCTTGAATTTTCTTTCTCAAGGAAAAGTTGGGTGCAGTAGGAGTATTTAAGAAATACAATATTGAGTTGAAGAAGACATTAGTAGAAAGATGCATGTTGTATGGTTGAATGATGGGGTGAATGTTCTTTCAAATTTTTGACTAATATAAAAAAGAGTAATTTGAAGCAAATGTTTGATGGTGGATGAAGCAAAGAGTTATAAAACAGTATGGTATGCTGTAGGGAAAGTCACTTCTAGTTAAATATTGAGTGGAAACAATTCATACTACATATTTGTTAGATAGGAGTCCCACCATAGAAATGATAGAAGTTGCACTTGAGGCATGGTCCTGAAGGAAACCAAATGTTAAGTCTTTAAAAAATCTTTGGATCTGTTGGGTTTAAGGCAGTTCTTGAAGAAATTAGGAGTGAGTTTGATTCCATATGTAGCAAAATGTTATTTGTTGGCTATTTTGAGCAAGGCTTCTGGTTTGTTGTACAAACCAGGTTGTTGTGAGCAGGAATGTCATAATATATGAAAAATCAGACCTGAATAAGATAATTTCAGCCTAAAGAATGAATGATTGTTCTGATTTGAAGCTAGAAAATCAACTGGTCTACAAGGAGAATAGGTGCAGGCTGATAGGCTATTATCATTTGATGATTTGCTAATTGCATAAGAGGCAGGTGATTTTAAAAATGCTTCCAGAGAAGAGGGAAATAGTGGTCCTGCTTTTCAATGGTATAGAAGAGAAATGTAGTTCAGAATGTGTGGAAAGAAAAATTTACACAACCTAGCATTGGGGGAACTAGAGGAAGGCCGAAAGGAGGAGGTCAGTGGGGTGCACAACATGGTTCTTTTGTTTGGTTTTTTGCTGGTTTAAATTTTTGAACCCCAGTATGATGAAATCGCACAAGGTAAAGTTGAGCTGAAGAAACAAACATTGCTACTACAACAAAGCTGGATATATCTAGGATAATTCCAGCCACAATAATACAATTCACATGGTGGATTTGCAGGTTGGATGTAAAGCGTGGTATGTGTAAAAATCAGCCACATGAATGTGGGTTGCAGGAAAGAGGGTTCTTGTGGATAGGACTCTTTGCATAAAAAGGCAGGCCCCAAAAGCCTAGTTGTTGGGGATTGACATACGTTGCTACATGGACAGTGGGTGTACAAAAGAACCACTCATTGGAGTTCAAATCAGCCTCTACATATTGTGGTAGATGGGTTGAAGTATTCACTGCTAAAGTTAATATTGATTAAATTGTGGCCAGTGAGTCAATATGGTTAGACAGGTTGTTGTTGATAAGACAATTTAATTTTATTAACGTCCAACAAATGACCGCAAAAGTAGGTCAGTGGGACTAAAAGATACATCCAATGTGGGAGTGCAAAAGCAGCTCCTATACAATGAGAGAAAGAAAGATACGAGAAAACAGAAAGTACAGCGTAGGTAAATATCTGACAAGGCTAGGCACCAAGTATAGCCCAGACAAAAATAAAGTGTATATAACAGTATCATAGGTGCGGTGATATTAGATACAAAGTGGGAGTGCCCAAGGTGGGAGTTGGATAACTCAATATTAGTCAACAATGAGAGAGAAATATTTGAAGATGAAGCCAATGAGGCGATAACTGATGGCGAGGGGGCCGACGGGGGTTGCAGTCCCTCTGTCCGAGTTTTTGAGTACCATAGGGGGATCCGGCTCTGTGATCCTCGGAGGGATGTAGGAGCATATCTTGCATCAACCAGGCTGGTTACGTGTCATGTAGTCAGATTTATTGCTCACTTTGTGGCAGCTTAAAAGCTGATTTTTGGGGTTGAGATGAGAGGGTTTGCTGCTTGCAAAACACATTAGAATGTGAGGTTTTGGACAATGTTGATATTCATCATCACTACATTTAGTGGCTGAGCAAAAGTGAGAATCTTGAACTGTATCCTTGCACAATTCGCAGACAAGCTGCCAACATCTTCAATATGCTGGGTGCATATAAGCCTGCAATTTTTGGGCATAAGTGTCTGTTTTATATGACCATTAAGGAAGGTTGATAGAGAAAACATAGCCTAATGGTCATATCGTTATGTTTATTAGGTGCTGGTATTAGATCATAGAGTGACTTGATGTATAATATAATAAAGTCACATGTAACATGAATAGTTAACGGTAAGATATGTAAAGTGTTAATTAGCCTTTAGCTGTTTTGACTCTTAACTAAGTTACAGTTGGTTGTACAGGTGATTGTCTCTTGAATGAGACGTTATTTTTGCATCTTACTGTCCCATTGAATAATAGTATTAACTCTCTCTCTCTCTCTCTCTGCAATTTTTAATGTGTATATCCATAATTTAATACTTTCTGCCTTAGTGATGAACAGTTTATATGACAAATTTGAATTGCTGAAGTGATTGAGGTCTTGTTTCCTTGAACCAACAACATCTACCCTTGTTATTTGGGATTGGAACAATGACTTGTTCAATGTGCAATTGAAGTTAAAAAAAAACAAGTGAACCCCTTTGGATATCAAGAAAACGTACATAAGGTCACTATACTATACACATAGGCTATTTGAACTGGATGTATGTATTCCTAGCATCTTCTCTACATGTTGAAACCAAATACTACTGTATAACCTAAAAGCAGACCACACTCACTGTTCTTTTTAAAATGTCATTCTAAACCATTCAGGTTTCAATCTTTTAAGGTTCATCTGGATTGGTTTTGCATACAGACCAGAAGCCATTGTCAAAACTTTTGTCTATTTGAACTTAAGAGCAAACCATACAAGTTTTTTTTTAAATGTCATTCTAAATTATTCAGGGTTTCAACCTTATAATGTTCATCTCAATTAGCTTTGCATATAGACCGGAATCCATGGTTGAAACATTTGTGGATTCTTCCAACAAATTTCTTGTTCATAGCTTCTGTTATTCGGGTAGTCCCATATTGGTAATAAAGTCCATAACTCCTCAGTGTAAGTTTTATTTAAACTCTGCAATTTGGCATATAAATATGATGACACTGCCCGACTTAGATACCAACAATGGAATGAAAAATTTCATAACTATTCAATAGATCATCTGCTTAGCACATAATATTCTTTACCACGGCCTGCATGAAAGTTCTTTGATAAATATGATGTTATCAAGGTTAGGGGTTACATCTTGGCTTGCTAAAACATAATGTCCCTAATTTCAATTCCCAAGCTATTCTGGGGAATTATTTTTGGTCATATCTATGATACGTCTGTCCAGTCTTTTCTTCCATTCCATGTTGTGATGCAACATGGTTTGCTAATGTTGTTGGTCTACTTCCAGTTTGGTTTTAACAAGTGAAAAGTGGCAGCTTTGTGATAGTTGCACCTTATCTAATTGGAAAATGACATCTGTATATAATATTGTTTCTACAGTTAACTAATAATACTATTTTTCTTCTTCATCTTTATAATTTCATGTAACGTTCATGTTGGTTTTGATGTCTGCATGTGAAGCTTACAGCATTTGTGTATTTTTGCTAGCTAAGATGTTCTTTTGCGAGCACGCCATATGTGGACTGAAGTTTGTAGACTTTGGTTTAATTAACTCCATAGGTTCATTACTTATTTATTACAATAGTGCTGATGAGCTGGTCATTCAATACTAAATGCATCCGAAAATAACATGCATCTATTCGTGTAATCTTGCTGTGTTTTATAGGTCTACTTGACTTTGCAGCACCTCTTTATTATTATAATGTTC
This sequence comes from Pinus albicaulis, assembly GCA_034641835.2. NCBI lineage: Eukaryota > Viridiplantae > Streptophyta > Pinopsida > Pinales > Pinaceae > Pinus > Pinus albicaulis. The sequence goes on from CM076576.1 coordinate 39,192,026, forward strand.
AATGTTTTTAGTTTTCCTTCTTTGTTTTCTACATTATAGCATTGATATTTCTGATATTTCTGGTTATTGTACTAATTGTCGTTATATCTTTATTTTGTGTTGTAATTACTCCAGAGGAAAAGTCAAGTGCGTCTGGCAGTAAGGGAGCTAAGTCAGCAACATCATCATCTCAACCAAAAACTCCTATCAGTGGACACACAGTGGCTTCCTCTGAATCAGAGACGGGGATACCACCAAACCCATTTGATTTCTCTGCAATGTCTGGTTTACTTAATGTATACTCCTTTCTCTTTTCCTGGCACCATTTCATTTAATTTTAAAATCAGAGACATCCCAGATTCAGTTTCTGCCAAGTCCTTATGGTGATATACACAAAATTTTCCTTTTACCAGAAAAACATACATCTACTGTTGACTATTGACCCTCAAAATTTTGCAATCCTATGAATTGTGGCCTATCTTTAGATCCTCGGTTGATTTCCGAAGAGTATTATTTTCCGGATAGCAGAAGCCCTTCCCATAGTTATGGAATTAATAGTTGTGTACAGATGTCGTTGTAAGGAATAGCAGAAGCCCTTTCAAAGGTTCTTCCAATTCCTAAATACTATTTTGATATTTTAATGTGTGACACTGAAATCAACAAATGTGCATCCTATAGGCTCCATGCAAGAACCAACAGTTGCCATGGATGAGATAAAATATAAAATAATTTTATTGATGTCTATTAGTGACAAAAATATTAGGTCAATGGGACTAGAGAATAGAATTAAATGAGATTTATATTATGTCCACTAAAGACCAACTATGTCAAAGTGATTAGAGGTTACATCAGTCATGAGAAAGGCATACAAAAACAGGGGATAGTACCAAAATGCATTCCCAAGATGAGAAATAAACTAAATTAGGTGAAATGAAAAAACTAGTAAATCAACATTTGTAGATGAACGACATATTGAAAAACTGGGTTTACAAGAAAGTTATCCCTAGAGGAGAAACCCTAACAAGTGGGGAAAGAGCTGGTGAAGAAACAACCATGTTTTGACAGAAGTAAACCTGTAACCAAGAGAGGAGGGAGCTTGCTCTACCTGTCATCTGAACCAATTTTGCAAATGTCTGTACCTAGTGCCGGCTGGATAATGTCATCAGGAGAGTAGTCTGGGCTAGTAGGTCCCTAGGGAATAATCCTGGGTACAATGTTTTAAACTTGGACTTAGCCTTGGAATTGGCTGAGGGTCCCTCTTGGCATGGAATCAGACTGGTTTGAATTTTATGACTGGATTTAATAAAAGATACGTGAAATACTAAAATTTTAATGAAAAAATGTAATTTAATTTTTAAAGATTCAATGTAGAAAAATTGCACCTGTATCCCTCCCCAGTTTCAGGTTTGTTTTTCAAATCAAGTTTAATGCTGATCTGAACTTGAATATAAAATCTCAAAATGAAACACATAGATTTATCCTACTTTTACATTTTCTGGGAAATCATACATGCATGCATAAAATTTAGAGACAATATTTTTGGTCAAACTGACCCCAGAAAAGCTTCGAAGGGAAAACCAGTGAGGAAGATATAATTTAATTTCTTGTAAGAGAATTTTACAGCATTAATTAACAACAGTTAAATCTGCTTATCTCCCTTGAAATTTGTGCCCAAAATTTCCTTGGAGAGAGAAACTGCTGTAGCTGTTCCTTGAATTCCTGAACTGGCTGCTTTTATTTTTGTGCCCTTCACTCTTAAAAAATCATACTAACACAGCTTGCTCATAGAAATTTGTGCCCACAGGCTGCCTTGAATTTCAATTCTGAAACGTCCTTGAAATTTGAGCTCTAACAGCCTAAAAAATAGTGCTCAGTCACCCTTGAACAGCCTCAGATCTTGCACCATCCCTGCAATAAATGCAGCCAAGCTGCCTTGAAAATCATGCTGTCCTTGCCTCTAGTTATGTGCTTGTTCTTTGCCTTGGAATTCGTGCTACCTGGCTGCTTTTTTCACTTTTATATACTTTTTTTCTGCTGGGATTTTGCTTTCTCAGCCTCCTTTCTTCCTTCCTTTCCTTCTCCAAATCTCATGAAGAAAAAATTGCCTCTTCACTCCCCCTTCTCCTTTTATAAACTCATTAATTACTAAAACTGTTAAATCTTGCCATCTCATGATCAACAGTTTTGACTTAATCTCTCATTGAGATGACTTAAATCACTTTTAGAAAACGCCACTTTATAAAATCACTTAAGTCACTCAAACTTTATAAAGTCACTTTTACTTTATAAATCAAGTCATTTTTCAAAATGAGTTCACTTTATCACTTTTCCTAGGCTAGGCACAAAGCACTAGGAAACACTTCCTTGGTACCATTTCTCAACACTCTCTCTTATCGAGGAAGGTATTTATGACCACTCTCATGTTGTCCCCGAAGTAGACATGTTTGCCCCTTGGCAAATGCTTTGTGAGGATGTTTGCAACTAGTACATCAATGGTTATATACTCTAGCTTCATTGCTATTCTTTGAACACAATCCCGAATGAAGTGGTATTGGATGTCAATATGCTTTGACCTATCATGAAATACTTGATTCTCTGTGAGATTGACACAATTCTGATTAGCACAATAGATCACGGTTGGTCTCAAATGCTGAACAAATAAGCTATAAAGCATCTTGTGAAGTTAAATGGCCTCACAACTGGCTTGACTAGCTACCATATACTCCGTCTTTGCAGAACTCAGTGCCATTGATCTTTGTTTCTTGCTGAACCATGAGACTACAACCAAACCCAACACGTAACAACATCCCTATGTACTCTTCTTGTCACTAGCACTACTTGCCCATTCCGAGTCTGTGTAGCTAGTTAACTTGACTCCATCCCTTGGATATAGTCCAATCCATAATCCATCTCATGATCAACAATTTTGACTTAATCTCTCATTGAGATGACTTAAATCACTTTTAGAAAATGCCACTTTATAAAATCACTTAAGTCACTCAAACTTTATAAAGTCACTTTTAGTAATTAAATAGAAAAAAACCACTTTTTAACTTTATAAAATCACTTTATGAATCAAGTCATTTTTCAAAAGAAGTTCACTTTATCACTTTTCCTAGGCTAGGCACAAAGCACTAGGAAACACTTCCTTGGTACCATTTCTCAACACTCCCTCTTATTGAGGAAGGTATTTATGACCACTCCCATGTTGCCCCTGAAGTAGACATGTTTGCCCCTTGGCAAATGCTTTGTGAGGATGTTTGCAACTAGTACATCAATGGTTATATACTCTAGCTTCATTTCTCTTCTTTGAACACAATCTCGAATGAAGTGGTATTGGATGTCAATATGCTTTGACCTATCATGAGATACTTGATTCTCTGTGAGATTGACAACTCTGATTAGCACAATAGATCACGGTTGGTCTCAATTGCTGACCAAATAAGCCATAAAACATCTTGCTGGCCTCACAATTGGCTTTACTAGCTCTACCATATACCCCGTCTCTGCAGAACTCAATGCCATTGATCTTTGTTTCCTGTTGAACCATGACACTACAACCAAACCCAACATGAAACAACATCCCTATGTACTCTTCTTGTCAGTGGCACTGCCTGCCCATTCCGAGTCTGTGTAGCTAGTTAACTTGACTCCATCCCTTGGATATAGTCCAACCCATAATCCACTGTGCCTTGTAGGTACCGCAACACATGTTATGCAACCACCCAATGCACCTTCGTGGGCTCCACCATGAACTGACTCAATGTATTGACTGTGAAACAAATATTTGGTTTAATATTGACCAGATACATCAATGAACGATCAATTGACAATATAAAGTGGGATTTACCAACTTGGAATCAGAAGCATGCAACTTCTTCTAGTTGGCAATCATAGGCGTGGCCATGGGTCTACAATCCTCCATACGAAATCTCCTTAGTATGTCCACTGCATACTTGCCCTTCTTAGGAAGATATGCTCATCCTCCTACTAAATCTCCAATAAAATCATGCATCAGTCCTATATTGGTCATCTCGAATTTTGAAGCATGATCTCTCTTGCAGTGCTCAATGAGTTTCTCCTTTCTTGTAATAAATTGATAGACTACATATGGTACAAGAATCTCGCCAACCACAATAATATAGGTTCAGATCTGCGTCACTCTCCCAGAAACTCATTTGCTGCAAGTAGGAATCAATCTGTGAATACCACGCTCTTGGTGCTTGGTTCAACCCATACAAGGCTTTCTTAAGTTTGCATACATGAGAATATCTCCCATGCACCTCAAAGCCTTGTGGTTGCTCGATATATACCTACTCTTGTATGACCCCATTAAGAAAAGCGATTTTTACATCCATATGATGAATCTTCCAATTCATCTTTGCTGTAATGGAGATCACTGCTCTAATCGAAGTGTATCGAGCCACAAGTGTGAAGGTCTCATCATAGTCAACTCCCTCTACATGTGAGAACCCCATGCCACAAAATGAGCTTTGTACTTCTCGATGCTTCCATCTGCAACATATTTGATTTTGTAGAGCCATCTTGAAGTCACAACTTATTTGCTTTAAGGACGAGGCCCAATCTCCCACACATTGTTCTTCATGATGGAAGCATACTGTTCCACAATGGCATCCTTCCAGACTAGCTGGCTCGCGTCATCCACGTAGCTGGATGTCTTGGTCTCCACAATGCTACTCACCATAGCCAAATAGCTACCAAACCTCTCCCTCTTTCTCCTTACTGCGTAGCTTCTAGGCTAGCTTATGCACTCCTTGATGGAGCTGGTAAGTTTGCTGCTCTTTTGCTGCCCAACAAATGAGAAAAAATGAATTCCTTGGCAAAGAACTCATCGAGGAAGAATTCCCTCACTATGTGCTCTTCTTCTTTGTCTGACGCTTCTCTGCCCAGCAATTGCTTGCAGAAAAATTGCATTCCTTTGGCTCTGCGTGGAGGCTTTGCGCTGCTCCCTCTGCCTCCTCAAGATCTCGTTTCGGAAGTCTTACCTCTTTGTTGACTCACTCAGAGAGAGACCACCTCGAAAATTTAGCCCTTCTGGCTAGAACTGCGCAATCCCTCTGGGGATTCGATTTGCTGCTGACAACAATTAAATCGTCACTTCAGTGCTAAATCTACTCTTCCTGTTTAACATCAAACGCTCTGATGCCATGTGAAAATTCCTAGATCTAACAATCTCAAGAATCCTATTGCAACCAATTGAATCTACTTCACCTACTTTGTAACTTACAGTACAAAATTATTTCATATTACTTCTTGAAACATTGAAGTAAATTACTGAAGCAACCTACACTTAATTAAATATGATTATGAAACAAGGAAATTGAGGAAAGAAAAACATACACATAAGACACCTTTATTTTGGATGAAAGTCCTTGGAAAAACCCAATGTGGGAAAACCGGTGCAATAGATCTAAGGGCTTGATTTTATTAAGTAGTAGCAAATCCTGAATACATCTCTGAATACCTCAAGGGTTATTTAGTTATAGAGAGAGAAATGCTGGCAAAAAGATTTGTGAGATTACCTCACACAATCACTAAAACATCCTGGCTGATCCGGTCACTGGATGAGGTGCCCCTTGGAGGCTTTGCGCTGCCACTGCGTAGTCCCTACACAGTTCTTGTGTCACCCTCTCTAGGCATTGCGTGACCCAACTAGAAGATCGATCTGCAGCTTGGAATGACTGTTCTCAACCTCCTGGTCTCACACCTCGACTCTCGGCTTCTGAAATTGATTCTTCTGCAAAAACTTGGATTCTCTCTGACTCTTTGCGCTGCCTTTGCGTAACCCCACGTGGCCCTGCGTCAGCCTCTGCGTGAGAGGTGCTGGATCACTCTCTGCCTCTCTCAGCTGATGATTCTTTGGCTGAGAATATCACTCTCTCTGGAAGCTATCTCTGCCCCTCTCTGGGCTGGAATCGCTTAGATCGATTTCTCGTCTTGAGCACTTCTCACTTTAGAAATTTTGATCTCTAGATTCATTCGGTGTGTCTTTTCAAATGGCCTTCAAGCCTTCCTTTATAGTCTTCTCGTTGAGACATCAACGACTAAGATTAGATCTCTAATCAACGACTAAGATTATAACTTGACTTGATCCTCGCTTTTTCTAGGTCATTCACACTCTGTTTTATTAATACCCTTTAACTATTTAATTTCCCTAAGTTTAGACTTAGGGTCCCCATTAAAATAATTAATTTTTACAATAAAACATATTCCGAGTGGAATTTTCTGGGTTCTTTGGAATACATGTCCCTAAGCCTCTCTACAAATTTGGAGACTTAGAGCACTTCCGAGGCTACCAAAAATCAATCGTAGCTCTCTTTAACTGACCACTTAGGCCTTCCCACTGACCTTGGGTTTCCTAGAATGTATCAAAAGCCATTTAGGCTTCCTCTTCCTTGAAGTAGCCTCCTGAACTGGGGTGGGTATATCCCACTGTGTGATTGGGACTCTTGATGATGATGCCCACGTGGTCTGCGGTGAACCTATACTCTGGGAACCAGTGCCCGGTGTACTTGTAAACTGTTGACTCGTCACCCTTGAAACCTGTAAACCACCAGACCCCTGTGATCTTGGACCCTTTGGTGAACCTCCCTGCTGTGCACTACTCTGGTGTGTGCTCTGCTGCTCTCCAAGACCCAAATATCTCGACCTACCCAAAGCTCACTCCTCGAACCTCACATCCAACCTCACAACCACCTTCCTCAAGGATGAAATATAGATTTGATAAGCCTTCAAGGTCTTGCTGTACCTGACAGAAAATCTGTTCTTTGCTTTGGGCTTCAACTTTGTCTTTTTTTCTGAAGGGACATGTGAATATGTAAGGTACCCAAAAGTCCTAAAGTTCCTCACCTTTCGCTTCCTCCCAGTGAAAGCCTTCTTAGGAGAGTCTTGCTCTCCAATACTCTGCGTGGACTCTTGTTCTACAAATATATTGCAGTGTTGCATGCCTGTGACCATAAGAAGAATGGTGACCCTTGATCATGTAACACGGGCGTTCATAGCCCCAACTATGGCCCTGTTCTTCCTCTCAAAAACACCATTCTGCTTTGGGGTCTAAGGAACTGTCCACTCTCTCTTGATGCGTGCGCTAGCACAAAAATATCTGAACTCAGGGAAAGTGTACTCTTCCCATTGTTAGACCTCAAGACCTTGATCTTCCTCCCTGTTTCGTTCTCCACAAGAGCCTTGAACTCTTGGAACCTCTTGAAGATCTCGCCCTTGGTCTTCAAGAAAAAGATTTAGGTCTTCCTAGAGTAGTCATCAATGAAAGTGGCATAATACAAATATCCACCCAAAGAAGATGAAGACATAGGACTGCGTACATCTGAATGAATCAAGTCTAGGATACCACTCACCTTGCTGTCACTGCTCGAAAATGATGTCTTGGTGTACTTTACAAAAGCACATCCCCTGCACAAGATATCGGGAGCTGTGAAGAATTGTTAAACTTATCTTGCCAAAGATATCGGGAGCTGTGAAGAATTGTTAAACTTATCTTGACGAATTGAAGCTTATGGGTTGGAGCCTTAGAGTATAGGAGTCCTAAAGAAGACCAGTTTGGATCCTGTACCAAAGATAGAGTTGGAGCCCTAGAGGTTGGTGCCTCAAAGTGACAAGGGTTGAGCCTTGGTAAGATAGGGTTGGAGCCTTAGAGGTTGGTGCCTCAAAGTGACAAGGGTTGAGCCTTGGTGAGAAAGGGTTGGAGCCCTAGAGGTTGGAGCCTTGTGAAGTCCAAGTTGGTGCTTGGCAAAGTACTGGTTGGAGCCTGGTGGATTGGAGATTGGTGTCTCTATCTAGGGTTGGAACCCTACACTATATTGTACTTGATTTATTGTAAAGAAGAGGATTGAAGTCCTCGTTATTCCTGATTAATAAAAATATTTATTCTTATTGTTAATTTTGTGTTCTAATTATAAGTGATCTAATTGGTAAAAATAACAATTGAAAAGAAACAGTGATTTTCTTGATACGTTGTTTTCCTTGTTTGCTTTGCTTGCAACTTGAGAATGGTTGAGCCTTATGCCTGCTTAACTGTTTTCTAGGATCCCAGCATTAAAGAATTAGCAGAACAGATAGCCAAGGATCCATCATTCAATCAGATGGCGGAGCAGCTTCAACAAAGTGTTCAGCATGCAGGGCAGGATGGTATTCCACAGCTGGATACCCAGCAATATTTCTCTACAATGCAACAGGTTATGCAGAACCCTCAGTTCATGACCATGGCGGAACGGCTTGGTAATGCTCTCATGCAGGTATGGATACTGTGTAGAATGTATCCAGTGTGAAAATCACGGCGGAGCTTCTCTAATTGTAACCATCATGATATTTACAATGACTGACATATTTTAACTACATAATTTTTCAGGATCCATCCATGTCCAGTATGCTAGAGAATCTTTCCAATCCTGCTAACAAAGAACAGTTGGAGGAGCGCATGGCAAACATTAGGGAAGATGCATCTTTGAAGCCTATCCTTGAGGAGATTGAATCTGGGGGTCCAGCAGCAATGATGAAGTAGGACAATCTTTTCTTTAGAATGTTTATATAAGATCTTAGATATTGTATGAAGTTTATAACAAATGCTAGATACACGATAAGATGATTTTATTAATGTCCAATGAATGCTATAGAGAAGGTATTCGGCTGTTTGTTTGTTGATTCATTTTTTGTGATATGTCCCTCTTGTTTACAGGTACTGGAACGATCCAGCAGTTCTGACCAAGTTAGGTCAGGCTATGGGTGTTGGAATTTCTGGTGATGCTCCTGTCTCCAATGAGGGAACTGGTGCAAATGAAGCTGAAGAGGATAATGGGGATGAGGATGATGATGAGCTCACTGTTCATCACACTGCAAGTGCTGGTGATGTACAGGTGTGCCTTTTCTTTAAAGATCGCCTACATCATTTATGCCACAAAATGTTATTCATATTGAATAATAAAGATTTGCATTTTGTGAATTGCAAGTTATTAGGAGCAACTCACAAAGAGAAAATGGGTAGTGAATGGGAAAGAGTTGGCATTTTCAGTGGAAGTTCTAGATTTTGGTTTTAGCTATAGATATGTGTTAATACATAGGTTGTGAGGAACTGACCTGCTGGTAAGCTTAGCAGCATAACTCGTTATATGCAAAGTATTAGTCACAACATATAGTAATGCTGCATGGAAAATCCAGAAAATTTTAATGTATTGCTCTGTTCTTGCACTTGGTCAGCAGGGTAACATAACCAAGTTCCATGTTTGGGTTGGGACTCTTGTTACTCTGAACTGGATTCCTCATAGCTCCTTGAGAAGAAATGGCTTATAAGTTTTCTGCAAAGCCAGGCAAATCTTAGTGTTCCTCTCACAGAAAATTTTAGATAAGATACGATAAATGTATTAATGTTCGACAAATGGTAGGTCAATAGGACTGTTAGGTACAAATATGTCTATACAAGGTGGGAGCGCTAAAGCAGCTCCTATATAAAAGCAACAAGCAGGAAGTAAAATAGAATAGAAATCTAATCTAAAACTTAGAAAGCCAACTTCAAAGATGGAGAGGCAATCCATTTGAGGGATGTACAAGGTGAGTGGGTCAAGAGGTTTTGGTGCTTGTGGTACAGGGCTACCCTGGCTGGTACACTGGAATGGTAGATGAAGTGATAGAATATTATTATAGGTTATAGAACAACAGAAGACAAATTATTTTCTAGAAATTAAGAGGCTGCAATATTACATAAAATTAAAAATGGGGAAATAGACATCAATATGAGGTTTGAACACCATCAACTGTGAGGGTTTGAAAACTAGGTCTCTAAAATTCGTGTGTTATGTTTTATTGATTTTTCATTTCTTTTCTCTACTATTATTTGTTTGTGTGGTTTCCTTAGTGAATTGCGGGATCCAAATTTTGAGCTGATTTTAGGAGTTTCATTTTTGGAAAAAATAAAAGGTTCATCACAGTGATTTAAAAGCTTGTTTTCATTTAAATGCACATGCAGTACACCTTTAGGAAAGTTGGCCTGCAAAATGGAAGGCAAGAGGATCGCCTGGTGAAGCTAGCTGACTGTTCGAGAGTGTCTGTTTGAAATGTTTGTGATGGCTTCTGGACAGGTGCAGGGTTGGGAGAGAAGTGGTGGGGGGGGGGGGCTTTTACACTCTACGCTGATATGCTTACCTTGGATATGAATGATAGTTCTAGCCCCCCCAAAGGGTTCAGATGATGGTGTTTCATGACGTTGATGTTTCTTAGTGACATGGTGTGTTGATGTATGATGTTGGTGCCACTAATAGAGGGGGTGTTTTACATGCTCCTCATCATGTGTTGGATGTGTGACGGGGGTCACACTTAATGATCCCTTCTCTTATGATGTTGCTATAGTGGGAAAATTTATGTTGTCTTTTTGAGATATTCCTAGGTGATATAGCTTGATGATGTAACATTTGCAAGGCATCACCTGGGGGGGAATGTGTTTTATGCTAAGTCACCTGATACGGGGATACGGGGATTCGAAGAATCGGATACGGGTACGGTGACCCCGGAACATGATACTTCTAGGATATGATACGTTATATATATATATATATATTAAAAATTAGATATCTTTTACACAAATTCATACTTAATTCATTGATTTAAACATAGATTTATCTATCATCTTAGATAGTCAAGGTTTTGTTTGAGTGATGGGTACATTTTTAATAGGGTCATGATAGAGGAGTTTGACAACCAATGTCACTAACATCAAGGTACATAGAAGGATTGGTGCTCTTGATTAAATACGAGTTCCATACCCTAGTACATGACAAAATTCGATGGAAACATTACAATAACCCAATCCTGAAATCCTGAAAAACTGATAAGTCTGCTGGATTTTGAATGAGATCTAAAATTCTACTTTCTCAATATGAAATCCAACGAGGTCGGAACCACTCTCAAACATCCTGAGTCATTTCATGGTAATGTTAAAAATTTAAGTAAAAGCACTTTTACTTTAAGAATTTAACATTACCATGAATCACATATAAATACTAGGGCCATAGGCTTGATGCCCTCTCCTGAAAAATCCTCCTCAATTGGTGAAAAACAATGAGCAAAAACCCCCCTTTATAATAAAAACAACGCTTTTTTGAACTCGCGGGCCCGACCGTATCCGATTTTACGAGATATGCCAAATCCAAACGGGGTATGGTCGGGATACGCCGTACCCCGTTCAGATACACCGTATCCATTGAATTGGGGCAGAATCCCATACGTATATGTACCCGATACGGGGATTCGGGATTCGTGGCCCCTTTTAGGCAAATCCGGTTACTTAGGTTTTATGATGATAGTACCCTCATTGATATGTTACTTCCTAAGTTTGAGTTAGAAAGGGGGGTGCTGCATATCGTTTGATGGTGATCTAACCTGTAATAATCTTTTGGTGGGGGTGCACTTTAGGTTGGGCTTTATGTTTTGTTGTTACCATGGTGAAGTTTTCCTAGGGAGAACATCTTTTATTTACATAGTACTATGAGTGCATCCCTCATTGGCACACATGTTGATGGTGATTTAAGTTGTTGGTGATTGTTACCCACCAAAATGGGTAACCCTATAGGAGGGAACTTTTTCTCCTTTCTTGGACAACCAACCAACTAGCAACACTACACTTTTGCTTATTGATGATGATATGCTAGTTTCCTTTTCAATCTGCATCGGTCACACATCTCTCACCATCTGACCTTCTTCTTGGATGAAGGTGCGCTACCACTCAATAGGTACTGTTGACCACTCTGTGTCAACGACCCCATAGCAGTACACCCTTTTTTTCACAAAAGGGATCTATCTTGTTCGAGTGTTCGTGCCATTCAGATTCCATCATTCAGTCAACAATTTTGTAAATGATGTAAACCCATTCTGCATGTTTATAATGTAAGTGATCTTAGTAAGACCATCATGTATGTAACAACCTAGGTAAGCCTAGTATTTTGATGATGATCTCTATCCTAGGATTTTTTTTGCCTCACTGATTCATTTGTGTCTCCAGACACAACTGATCGGCAGAGTTTTTAATGTAAATAATCTTAGCAAGACCATCATGTATGTAACAACCTAGGTAAGCCTAGTATTTTGGTGATGATCTCTATCCTAGGAGTGTTTTTGTCTCACTGATTGGCATATTTTTTCCCTCCAGCCTCACCTCAAAGCTAGGGTGGATTTTGTCGTCAAGATATCGAGTCCTGGTGTTTTTTATCAAGACTTTGTAAATGTAATTTTAGAATTATCCTAGCTAATTGGCTAGATTATTTTAATACAGATTACTTTGAGTCGCAGAATTGGGTAGATTAACGAGGGTCTATTACGAACGGGTGTTCCCTCTCATGGTTTTAATGTATTAATCTTATATAAAGAGGGTTGGAAAAATAATTAATCCCTTTATAAGTCAATTAATTAAATTTTCTAGCCAAATTAAATTAAAATCCTTAGCCATAATTTTAATTAATTTTATGTCCTAGGTAAATTTAAATTCTTCAAAGGCAAAAGCCTGGGTTTCTAAAAAAATAAAATTTTAAAGGTCCCAAGCTATAAGGGAATATTAAAAATTTTGTGAAATTTTGGATGTTTGGGCTTGGTAGTTAAGTCAAAGTCAATTTTTTGACTTAATTAAAAATGAATTAAATGAAAAATTCGAAATTCCTCAAAAAATAATAATTTTGACGGATGAGATTAAAAGATGATCAAATCCTTTTTGATGGTCGAGATTACTTTGATAGGGATCAAGTGAACTAGCCTTTGGAGAATTTATCTATAAATTAGAGGTCAATGTCAAATTTTTCTTTCATGCAATCTTTTGATTGTGTACTAGCTCTTGGAGCTCTCTTGTACTACTTTTTGGAATAATACAGACAAAGTCTTTGGGGTTTTACTTGATGGTGGTGTTCCTCTTCGACATTTTATGGTAAACTTGTTTTTTATATTTTGCTGGTAATTATTTTAATGAATTGTTGATTAATAGCTCTTGTAGAGTAATCTATTGCACATGTATTTTGCTTAGGTTACTGGATTTAGGGTAAGAATTTTAATTGGATTGAATTAATAGGTATCTCTAATTCTTGAATATTTTATTTTTATCTTATTTCTCTATTGATTTAACAATTTAACTCGTGTGAATAAATCTCTCGGATTTAGAATTGGGCATTTAGGGAAGTTCTTGGCTGGACCAGTTGACTCCCAAGGAAATAAGATCTGAAGAGCCCTCCGGATCTAATTCCCCAAGCTTATCGCAAGTCCTCTTCTTGCAGGGTTTTTCTAGAGTTTGTGCCTAAATAGAAAAAAATTATCTTAGGTTTTATTTATCGAATTTAAAGTTAGATCTGGCTAGCAAGAGCCTTAAATCTTCAGATTTGGGAGCGAAGTCAGAGTTACACCCCTAAGATCTGACAAATCTGCAACTTTTGTGCATAGATCTGTAAATACATTGTATAGATCTGTATTTTTAATTTAGAAAATTGTTAGTGTTTTTTTTTTCTTTGTAATTCTAACTCGAGATCGAGGTTTCATCTTCTTCGATTTTTTGCATGTGTTGGGTTTTTGTTTCTGGTTTTGTGTATGAAAATTTTTGAATGCAGAAACTCTATTGCAGTATATTGATTTACTTCTCCTACTTGTTTTATTTAATTAACGAGTTATCTAACTGAAGTATTCAGAAAAAACATCAAAGTAAACACAATTGTATCCTACACATACATATAGATCATTTATTGAAACATAATGCATATATGACAAAGGACACATGATTTTTCGAACAAATGTCCCCAGAAAAACCCAATGCGGGAAAACGTACAACGGCTGATTCAAACCTAGAATTCTGAATACGAGGACAGAAAGATGTGTGGGGCCAGCGACCATCTCCTTTAACACTCTGCGACTCGGCCTCTCCTTAGCGTAGCCTGCGCGGCCTGGCCCCGCCCTTGCGTCACCCTTCTAGGCCCAACGCTACCTTTGCGTCACCCTGAAGGCCCCTGCGTCAGACCCTGCGTTGCCTCTGTGTCAACCCGACTGGGATGCGTCCCTCCTGCTGGCCTCTGCGCTGCCTGGTACAAATTTGGCGCTCTAATTATGTATTCACGGCCTTGGATTAGTGTAATCCTTTGTCGATTTGCCCCTCACCAACACTGCAAGCTCACTCGAAAATTCTCAGCAAACCACGCCTCAGAATTTCGGCTTAGCTCAAGTGCTACCACTCTGTGTGTATTCTCCAACTGACCCTAAGCCTTCCTTTAATACTTTTCTCGTTGAGAAATCAACGACCGTGATTTAATCTCTAATCAACGGCTCAGATTAGAAAAAACTTGATCCACGTCACTTAAAACATTCTCACCCACATGTGTAAATTAATTCACTTTAATTTTTTAATTTCCCTAAGTTAGACTTGGGGTCCCCATTAAAAAATCTAATTATTTGAATAACTTTTACATCGGGTGGAATTTCTCCAAACGATTTCTGGGTCTTGGAGATATCATGTGTTTTAGCCCCTCCAGAAAGTTTCAGAGCTAGAGCACATTCGATGCTACCCAAAATTTCAACCTCGTGCAGGTGATATTTGAAGGTTTTCAGAGATTTTTTTTGGATCCGAGACAAATCTAGGCTTTGGAGGGTAAGATCCGATCTCAAGATCAGAATTTTGCAGGTATTTTCAAACACAATTTTCAAATCTGAGTTACATTAGGTAAAAATTATTTCTGGGCAAAGGGATTTTTTTTTGATTTTTTTTTTAAATGTGCACCGATTGTGCCTACATTCTCCGGTTGCATTTTGTCCTAATCCTGCAGCTCCTTCCCTAAGCTCCCATCGCTTTCCTTGTCGGCTCTAGAGTTCCCTCTCTGCTTTTTGCGTCCTTTTTTCCTTGCTCTTGATCTGCCTGCTTTCCCCTTCATTTCGCTGTTTGAGCCCCCAACTCTTCACAGTCTCCTCCCTCACTCTGCTTCCCTTCTGTGCCTGCATCCCTTTGTTCTTCCCTCAAATCCTGCTCCTAAACTCGTGTTCAAATCTGTATGCATCTCATCTCATTGTTTCCCATTGCCCCTCCACACAGCTTCACCTCTGCGTTCCTTGTTTCCTGCTCGAGCTCCATTCCTTTGCTGTGTTCTCCTTGCCATCCTTCACGCCCCTGTTGGCTGCATATCCCTGCGTCTCTTGCTGCCTCCGTCCTCCATTTCCTTGCCGACAACCCAGTCCTCCCGCTCCTTTTGACGTGCATATGCTCTTCTAAACTTAGAACATAACAAAATAAAACACAAACATTTCGTTAACTTCTCTAATTTCCCTTTTCATTTTCGATTTGTATTAACATTTCGATTTTCTCTTTTAATTTAGTTTTCACTTTCATTCTTTTAATTTGTATAAAGGTTTAGATTAACATTTCATTTTTTTTTTTAAATTTCATTCTTTTAATTTGTATAAAGTTTTGGATTAACATTTTATTTATTCTTAAAATTTCATTAACTTTTAACTTTGTAAAAAAAATTCGAAAGTCTAAAAAATTTTAATTTAATTTTAAATTTAAAAAATTTCATTTTAATTATTAACATTTCATTTTTTTTTTTAAATTTCATTCTTTTAATTTGTATAAAGTTTTGGATTAACATTTCATTTATTCTTAAAATTTCATTAACTTTTAACTTTGTAAAAAAAATTCGAAAGTCTAAAAAATTTTAATTTAATTTTAAATTTAAAAAATTTCATTTTAATTTTTGACTTCTACGAACTTAAAAAAATCCAATTCTTTCAAGTCTTTGTTGTATATAACTTTTTTTATGACATTAGGGTTTTGGGCTATTTATTAATGTTGAGGTTTTGGGCTTAAGAAAAATTATTGTGGATAATTTTTTTTAATTCTTATAGTTGACATGATTTAATTTTTTAAATATCTAAAGTTTGACTTTAGGAGAAAAATAAGATTTTTTATTGGATTTGTATTATTTTAGAAGATCATTTAATCCATAAATTACTTGACGAAATGTTTATTTAATATTGAAATATTATGGTTTTCATATGCTTTAGCTGAGTTTGATGATCATTGACATGAGATTTTTAAATGTTTGATATCGATTAAAATTGCCTATGCTTTAACTCTTGTTTCATTTACTTTGAAATATTGGACATTTATTGAATATTTAAGTTTGGGAAACCTTCAAGTAATTGTGATTGATATCTTTATTAAATACTCTATTGTGGATCTGTGACAAATTGTATATCTTTTAATTGAGTAATTTTTGGCATCTTCATAATCAACATTTTCGCTTAAGTACTTGGTGGCTAAATAAAATAATTTGTAATCTAAGTGCTTTGAGCTTTTAACATTACCTCCCATCTTCGGAGTTTGTTTCATCTCGCTCTGTCTTTCATCATTCTCCTTGCATTCTGCATTCTAAGTTAGCATTGCATATAGGATAGTAATTCATCCAAACAACAGTTTCTTATCAAGTACTAGGTCCTAAATTCTCAGCGAGATAGTTAACTCCATAAGGCACTGGTATCAATCATTTAAATCTAATCAATTCATTTAATCTTGCTAGATATATTACAAGTATTTAGTCGTGTACTAGCTCTTGAAGCTCTCCTGTACTAGTTTCTAGAATAATACAAACGAAGTCTTTGCAGTTTTATTTGATGGTGGTGTTTCTCTTCGGCATTTTATGGTAAACTTGTTCGTAGTGACATGGTGTGTTGATGTATGATGTATCCTAGGTGGAGTAGGTACCTCGGTGAGGTGGTGTGGTGTCCCATGGAATGCCTCCCAACATCGTGGTCTGATCTTGTGGAGAGATAGAGTGTACTGTCAAGGCCTTGGTAATGTAACAATGCTGGCTATGATGATACTATCATCATTGATGCTTATCAATCTGGAGCCCTTCTTATGAGAATATTTCAAACTTGAGATAGACCTGTTGAGTCATTATGAATACCGGCCTAGTTAAGAGGGAGTGTTGGAAAAACAACTAGGTTCGATCTTCATATTCATCTTTATGCTTGTATCAATTTGTATTTTATGAAGAAAAATAATTTTATTTGTCCAAGCATGGGTTTCATGCTCAAGTCTAGGTTAAGCATGTTCTTCATGCTTCTTCTAGGAATTGTAGAGTCTTGAAAAATGTCATATATTAAAGTCCCATTTGGAATCTTTGTAACAAAAGAAAAATATTATTGTTTGTCATGTGAAGTCATTTTGTCCTCCAACACCAATTCAACCTTGTTTTGACACCTTTTCACTCTCCTAGATGACTATTTATAGGGCAGATGTCGTCCTCATTTGAAGTCATGACAAGAAATCTCGATCTGTGTATAAGACAAGAAGGAAGGAAGTGTGCAGGACATGGAAGAAAGAGATACCCAATGAAGAAGTAGCAACTCGAATTTTGGACTGTTTTGCTTGCACATGCGAGATTGTTAGGGTTTCTACGAGCTACAGGGCTGAGGATTGCAAGTCCGAGTTGCAGACTTGAAGTAGAGGGCCGAGACTTTGAGATGAAGCAAAATTTATGAGTTTTGATCATCATTGACTTGGCAAAGGTTGATTTGATTGAAGAAGACTTATGGAGGGCTGACTTGGTGATTGAAGGAGGTTTAATTTGGGTATTGGCGGTCTCATTTTGATTTGATTCTATAAGAAGAGGATTGTTTGTGTTTTCCCCAATTGTGGGGTTTTGCCCTGGCTTGGAGCTTGTATCTTGTGTTCTTTGTGATCTTCATGTTTTGGTAATTGCTTGATGAAGAAGTAAAAATAAGTAATAAAAGGATAACAAATATCACAAGTAATTATGAAGTAAGGAGAATCAATTTTAATCTACAAACTCATTGCTTTTCCAACAATGGCCACAATGAAAGAAAAAGAAAAAAAATGCAAAATATGGTCGAGACATAAATTAGCATGTGGGCAAAAGCATATCATGAGCTCTACATCCCTCATTAGCATCACTTGGTTCGTGAGCGCTTGATGTTTCACCTCATTAAAAGGAAACCTTGCATGTCCCAACCCTGATGAGTGAGAAATTGCCTCATCTTAAGGGGTAAAATAAAAGCTGCATCATAAAGAGAAAACTTTGGTCCTTGAGCTATGCATGCATTAAAAAGAATTATCTAAAAGAAGTAAAAGGCGCACCAGAGGGGGGTAAAAAACAGTCTAAGAGGGGTAGCTCATGCCTCCACGATTGCTCCCTCCATTACATCTATACGCTTAGGATGTGGACTCTCATTAGTTGGTCCCTTAACCATGGCACTTGGCAATGAAGCTCTTCCCCTTCATTGCCACTTATTTTCACTAACACCTATGAATTGAAGGGCTGACTTTAGAAATGCCAGCTCTCGTTGGGGGCCGAAGTCACCTAATAGGGTTGACTACTTAGCCATTCTTACAAAGGTGGATAACACTTTTATGAGACTTGGTCTGGTTAGATATGTGAAGGTGATCTCAGTCTGAAGTATTAATATGCCCTTGACACTTAAGTACTCCACATGTTGCCTAAGCCATACTACACTCTCAGAGAACAATATGATCTTGTAGATGCGACGTTGCCCCTATGGAGCAGGATGTTGGGTACCTTGATGATCTTAGCAGTTGATGAATATCCCAAAGCACTCCTAGATGCTAGAACGTTGAGCCTCTCTTGCTTGGCATGGAGGATTCTTGATGATGTACCAATGGACCCAACATTCCCCGATGTTGGCTTGACACTACTTGATGGGAATGCCTTGATCAAGAGTATAGATGAGGATGGTTATCCCCAAGATGATTGCAGAGGGCTTGTTGCACTTGATGGAGCCTCAATGCGGGAGAGAGAGCACACCACGTTGTTTACTTGGCTCCTATAGAGATGATGCAGGGCACCCACAACTGAATTTTGAACACATTGAGATGATTTGAGGCTTGATTTGAGGACTTTTCCCCAATTGAGGATGGTCATGATGCTTGGAGAGCTTTGTAGCCCTTACAGTGCATTGTTGGAGCTTTTTGAGCCCTAAAGGGCATGACGTCATCCATTTTAGAGGAACATGATTCACGTGTGGGCTTCTATTGGCATATTTTTTTGTTGAGCTAGTGGGTTGGCTAGTAACCCAATTTTACTGTCTACTGAAAAGCAAACTTGTTTTAGGGGCTTTTGGTCAATAATTAGAGGTGATAGACCTCACATAAATAGAGGATCACCTCTCTCATTTGTTCATCATCACGTTTGTGTATTACAAACTCTTTCGAAGAGACTGGACTTGCTTTGTTGTAGTTCGTTGCTTGTGGAGATGTGATCTTATGTGGATTTATGGCTATTTTGATCTTCATTTTGATCTGTTGTAACTTCATTAAATTCTTGTTGCGTCTTGGATATTGACTGTTGACTATCTTGACTGATTATATTTAATATATTGTTCAGGTACTTGGATGAAGGGATTGTCAAATTGGACTGTACTGTAATTTCCTGAAATACCACGTTATTTTTATCGAGAAAAGTTTAGAACAACTTTTCTATGTTTAATATGAAAGTACGCAATTCCTCGTACGAGGGTAAACTGAGAATTATATCAATTTTTTTCATACATAGTTACGACTCTGAATTGAGATATACATTCATAATGGTCAACTATCACTTGTAAACCATTAATTTCATATTCTCTCTTGCTAAGAAAAACTTTTCTTTCACCTATATTTGGTTTTGAATTGATAGCTGATTCGTCAAATTAATATTGATGTAATTTTCCTTATCGCTAGCATTGATAACAATATTAATCTTTTTCCTTTGGATACTTATTATTTTAATGTAAATAATCTGTGATCTGTGATTGGAAGATTGTTATGGTAAAATCTTCCTTCATTTCTGGATTAAAATCCATTCTTTTTCCTTTAGTAATTGACTTTATTTTACATTCGTTGATAATTTCATCAACAATTTACACCCTTTTTTTCTTAAGAATATTTTTTCTTTATATAACCTTCAAAACTTTATTAATCCTTCTAACCTTACTAATGAATCCTTGAAATCCTTTCTTAAAATACTCCATTATATATATATATATGTCAACTTCTATAACCTCCAAAATCCCAATCTCTCTCTCTCTCTCTCTCTCTCTCTCTATATATATATATATATATATATATTTTTTTTTTTTTTTTCCTCTTGGTCTTTTGTATTATATATCAAGAGTGATTTAATATAATATAAGTTAATTTAATACTATAACTTTATAAAGTAATTTTATATTATAACTTTTATAAATAATTTTATGAAGTTATTTTATTGATCTGTAACCGTACAGATCAATAAATTGATTAGATATATTTTTTTGGTTGACTATACGGAAAGCATGGTTCGATCTGAAATGGTAGCTTCGATTCTTCAATTGAAACTTAAGTGACCATATGAACATAATGAGATGGCACTGTACGGATAGGTGGCTGCCACAATACAGACAAATTGTGTCCAATAATTGTTGACAACGTTATTCACTTTTCCCCGTGAAAGAAACATGTAAGAAGAAAATCCTCCGATTGAGATTCAGAAAATCGCAGGTGGAGTGCAAGTCAAGAAAACCAGCGAATAATTTAATTTTGTTGTGATATATGACGATACTCGTTTGGCTTTGCAGATAGCGAAAACACACGTTCAGTCTTCACATTGACTTTGTTTGTATAAATTGGAAATAAAGGACAAAAATCAAGGTGGTGGGCATGGATCTGTGGTTCGGTGGAAGAGGCCGGTGCGGCCTGTAGTGACCCTTGGTGGTGGTCTGTTGGGGCTGCGTATGACGGCTGGGCAGTTGGTCGGGCTGTTTTCTTTTTTTCTTTTATTATATAATATATGCTATGTTGCCAGGAAACGTGGGTGCGGGTGCGGGGACGGGGACGGGTACGGGGACGGGGACGACATTTTTTGAAACAGGGTGCGTGGGTTCGTCTGGGTATTTTTATATTAATATATATTATAAATTATAAATTATAATTTATATATCATATATAATACTATATTTTATAAATTAAATTTATAAATTATAAATTTAATGAAAATTAAGACTAAACGAACTCTACGAAAACGGCTACCATCAGAATTCTTATCAGAATTGCATCAGTCAAACATCTGGGGTGTTTTTCCCACTCAGTGTTCTTAAGCTTGTCATCCCTGCCATGCAGACATAGATTTGGTAACGTTAGAAAACAATAATTCATTAACTGAAAAATGATGCAACAGAAAAATTGCTGCAATATCCACACAAGTTTCCTGCGGCAGTGAAAAACAACTGTTTCAAAATCTACACGTAAATTTGATGAAGATCCTACCCATAAATTTAATGAGGAATGTGATTTTTGAAATCTACACATACACTTGATGAAGTAGGCCTATTAGTATTGTAATTCAGATACTCAGATGATTGATTTTTGCTAACTATGAAAACTCAGGCAGACAGGCTGTTTTGCACGCTGTCCACTGATCAAACTTCCTTTTATTGAAAGTCCCACAAAGGCAAGTAAAATTTTGGATAGGTATATTGTCAGTACATTAAAACAACTCCAAAATCTCAAAGCATGCATTCATGCTCTTGTCCACTACAAATTGCTGGTTGTGGAGTAAGCAGATAACTTTTTTTGGTAATGAATAATTAAAACCCCTTCTAAAAGCAACTATTTACAAAAGCATCTTATAAAGTGCCAGCATACTGGATTTCAAATAACTTGACAGGATTCAAGCCTCCTAGCATACAAGTTGCTTCTTCCATTGTGTAACTGTATCGAGACGAGTCAAAACACCATATCAGTTTCTTGTTCTTTATACCAAAGAGCAAAGGAAATGCATAGTAAATATGGAAGCATTCAAAATTAATTTGCATGGTTATGGATACACCCCAGATGTTTGACTGAAAAACGATGGGTTCTTCATACCAAAAGAACCCAAGAACCCGAATTTTTTTTTTGAAGAACCCGGTTCGTTTGGGTTCTTCAGGGTACTTGGGTGCGGAGAATCCGGTACTTGGGTGCGGAGAATCCGGTACTTGGGTGCGGGAACCCGGTGCGGGTTCGGGAACCCCACCCCCGGGTGCGGGAACCCGTGCAACGTAGAATATATGTATATACAATTTTAATATCTATAATTTCCCCTTTTTTTTTTGCCTATAATTTTATATCTTTTTTAATAATACACACACACATGCGCACTTCTTTTTTAAATTTATTTATTTATATTTTTTTATTTTAATGGCCAAAGGCTTGACTGCAAAATGGAGAACCTCCAAAAGCTTTATGGGGCTAAGAGACTCAATCGTAACGGCAATGAACTTGACAAAGAGTTGATGGTTAATGGCCGGATCAGACTGGCTCTGATACCAATGTAACAAACAGGGTTTGTATACACAGCGGAATATTCAAAATATTTGGGATATATAAATATCCATTATAGGACAGTAATATATTTGTATAATAATATTGAATGTACAAGAAATAAGATATGATATGACCATGTTACAAATGAGGGCCCTGATTATATACTAGCTAAGTCACAGGACATGTCCTCCAGGGTCACGTGTCTCGTATTTCACGTGTTGGACACGAAATACGACCTAAAACGTGTCCAATACGTTTTTGGTCGTGTCCTCTGAAACTGTCCTCTGAAACCGAATACGTACCCTCCGTTTTTGCATTCGTGTCCTTGGATAGAATACTCGTGTCCTAGGTTTGGAATACTTGCCCTAACGTATTCCTTGCGTTTGGACACTATTTCCATGAAAAATACAAAAAAGACTAAAAATTTGTCAGTCTGACATTTTTGTTCGCTGTGGTTGTGCTACTGCCGTCGCTGTGGTTGCTGCTGAACCTTCGTGCCTTCGTTCCTGTCGTGGGTGTGGTTGAGTGCCCATTGCCAAGTTTCCATTGCCCGCCGCATTCCAAGTTCCGGTTGCTGTTCGGCGTTAACATTGCTGCCCCGCCTGTCTCGATGGAGGAACGCGTTACAAACTTACACAAGTATGTATAAATGGCAGGGAAATGTCATATAATATAAGTTTATAAATTATAAATTTATAACCTAAACTTAAATGTATAAATTTATAATTATAAATCGTTGACAGTTCATCGAATATATCTATCTCTCCATTGAGATCTGGAATGACCAAACGGAACTCGAGCAACATCACAAAAAATCAACAGACCAAATGGCAAAAACACAAGGGTATCTCAATCGCAAATATGGAATGATTCTGCAGCTCGTTCACCAGATCTTTCCAAATATTTTAATGTGCTTAATTATCTAGCATTGCACATTTTTCATATTCAGAACGAATTGTAGAAGGAACACTAACCTTAGAGTAATGAAGAGATTTTGGTTATCAACTTATCATGAATACAGTATTTGAGTATGCCAATGTTCAACGATTGTAGATGAGATGGAGGAAGAATCTGTATTAAATTAATGAATTAAATTTAGCAGTATTGTAGCCAAAAAACACCCAAGAAATATGAAGTATACATTAAGCAATCCCAAATGCTCGTGCACTAAAAGATATTTTAACCAAGTTATCAAGTTGTAAAATTTAAATTAGTGATCTTAGAAAGCTATCAAAACGAGTTGGATGGCATATATGCCAGATATGTTCATGACTAGACCTAATTTCAGACAATCCCCATTCTAACACAGAAGTTAGGAGAGAACAATTTTAGTGCATAAATTCTCTTTATTGGCCTGGCATTCTTCATCAGACAGATGACATTTAAAAGCACCTTTGAATTAGTTTGGATACTTAAGAATCAAGATCCATCCTAACAGACTTAACCCCATTTGTATGAATTAAAAAAACAGGAGTAAACCTCTTGCTGTTAGAAAGATTCAGGATTAAGATGGGTCTATGACTCTATACATTTTTACATGATGGTAATTTAAAAATTTCTAAAGTTTTGTTGGCCTTTTCTTTTTGCGTTAGCTTAGACCTCAAGTTTATTAGAATTATCCACATCCACTAATGGACATGCCACTTATCTTATGACAGTGCACCCTCACTTCTCTCAGTACAATAAATCTCGGTACCCAGATTGCAGAAACAAGTTCCAAAAATATTTGTAAATGGGTTTTGTTGGATTTTATCTGTTATTTACAGAGCTGTGATATTGCTCTTCTGCTTGGAACCAACCATGCCACGATGTATGAATGCATGTGATTTGTTACATCACACATGTAGTGGGGTAGATTATTTCCATTGTTGAACTATACTGTTAGGCTGGTAGGCTGGTAGGTGGTAGCCCTTTTTTTCTGGGAAAAGGATACATGATAAAGCATAACAACTGGCAGCATCATCCAAACCTGTACTTACTACTCACTGGTTCATTTTCCCGATTGATAGATATTAGATACCATCTCCTTGTCAAACTAGTGCACAGTTTCTTCTGCCATGAACTCTCCCTGAATGAGTTAACTGAAATTTCCCTGTTTTGATCTCTTCAACGGAATTCTTAAATATGGATTGTCATAAACTTAAAAAGTTAAAACTTAAAACAGTAACTTAAAAATACCTGAAATAATGAACATTGAAATTTAGTATTAAATTTACTAATTGTTTAATTAATTTTAAATTTTTACCTGGAATAATGAAATTTAGTATGAAATTTACTAATTGACAAATTTTTTAATTGATTTTTTTGTAGGTGACAGATTGGCTCATTGGCTCATTGACTCATTGACTAATGACCCATTGACTATTGTTATAACTTATGGACCATGGTTTTAATGACTATTTATTATTTCTTATGTGCTTGTAGCCTTGAAGTTGTAAGTTGTATAATTGTAATTTACTAATTTGTTAATATATATATATATATATATATATATATATATATATATATTTTAAATATAAATAAAACGTGTCCCTCGTGTCCTGTTTTCGAGGTCACGGTGTCTCGTGTAGAATACTCGTATTTACGTGTCCTCAGTGTCTCGTGTCCTCGTGTCATGTGACTTAGTATACTAGGCAAGGTGCCCCTTTAGGATTAGTCATGTCCTTTGGGACATGTCTCTTCAATAACTAAGTATTATTTAACTAATCATTATTATGATTATTACTATTATTTATACTATTTTTATATATTCTATTCATAACACAAAATGTCCACATGACAAAAATGGCTCCCATAGTTCACATCATGGAACTGAGTCGCAACGTTAGGGCAATCTTCTCAGTAGGGGGTTTATTGAGGACCAAGGTCAATATTGAAGCAAGTTCTTGCATAGAAGGCTAACCTTTTTGTTTAGTTAATTTTTCATACATGAGTCTAAGCCATTACTTATAAGTTATTTCTCTGAGAGAATACTCATTCCAGAATTAGTAAAGGCATCAAGGGAATCATCATCCAGCCAAGTGCTTTTGATGGCTTCTCTGATTTTGACAAACCATGGTGCCCCTTCATATATTGCATCCCTTTCTTCCAAAAAAGAGAAGTTGACAAGGGACTGACCTGTACTGTACTGACGGGCCATTTTTGTGTTCCTTAAGTATCCAGTTTTCTGTAATCCTTCCTGTTATAGTTCTTTCTGTTTGCCATAGACCCATAAACCTTCTAATAAGAGCAAAGGCTTCATGTTTGATGGTCTCCTGATATTGCTTCTGGATCTATTTTTATCACAGATTTACAGTCCCCCTGCCCCCACCCTACAAACCAATGCCATCTGAGCAGATGGAAAACTCTGGGTCCATAACCTCTTGCTAAAAATTTCCACCCGAGATCACCTTTGTGCCTTCCCTCTCCCACCTTGCTTTCTGCTTTGTTTATCTCCTCTCCAGTCCAAATCACTCGCTCTTGCATAATTATAATGTTATAATCACTCATATGCATCATAAAATCTAGAATGTTTTAAAATGTAAAATATATAAATCTGGCATATATCATCTAAGTGAATTCTAGTATGGTTTTTACTCTTCAGAGGGATTTACTATCAAAAACATAAGCTAGAGTTAGTTTTGAACATATTTTAGATCAATTCTGTATTCAGATTATTAGTTGTTGGTGCTTAGCTTTGGGAAATTATAAGCTTTGCATAATATAAGGAGTAAATTGTTTGAGATCCCAAGAATTAAATTCACTTTAATAAATGATTAGGGTTAGAATTGATGTGTTAGGAACAATATGCTCTAGAGGCATACTGATTTTATGTCGTTAGGAAGGAGAATGGCTCATAATGTTCGAAGGGTTAACTAAACTCTTTCAAAACCCAACTACTTGGTTGCTACAAGAAAACTATATTCAAACATGAACAACTTACTGTGTGTGTATGTGCATTGCCTAGCAATTTTGTTGACTTTCTGCTGATCTTCATACATATAACACGTTTGGTGTTTCACTTTTTGGTTTTCAGTTTCAAGCTATTGATCTATATGTCGGATTTTGTTGTCTTGGATAGGGATTGAAGAATGTCCTCGCGATGGGTGCAGACAAAGATGAGGCAGACTCTGAGGGCCGAACAGCTTTGCACTTTGCTTGTGGGTATGGTGAGGTATGGCCTATTTTCTGAATAGACTAATACCTTTTCCTGTCCTGTTTTTCCAAAGCTTAAGATAAGATATTGGTACTGTAATTGCATTCTTTTAATATTTTGAGTAATAATTACTTTGATGCTTGATGGTGGTTGTTGCATTCTTTAGGGGTAGAACTTTTTGTACCTCTAACTTATACAAAAGTATCATATTGAATATTTTTAACAACATTTGATGTCAGATTAAATAATGAACATTAACTTTGAAAATGCAATATCATCTAGACAAGAAAGTATTTGTTGTTAGCTTTCGGGGATACACAAAAGTGCATTCGCCTATCTAGGAGATCACTAAGTCTCCTAGTTCCTTTGTGACACATGATCAACATAGATGACTTAGCCTAAGTGGATGCTTGATCTTTGATAGAATTCTAGATAACACACTTACCTAAGGAGGTTGTTATCCTCTGTAGCATGTGTAGGTTTTCTTAGGTTTATTCCAAAAGTGTTTACACCTTGCTTCAGGGTTCTTATGTGATGTAAGGTGCATGGTGTGTTGAGAAGTCTTTGTTGTACCTTAGATATAGCTTACTCATGGATCACTAGACCTTGTTTTGATGCTTGTGTGCTATATTTCCTTGGAGTGTTGGATACACAGATGGCATGATGATTTTCTTCATTGGGTGCACACTAAGAGAAGTTGCTTGGCTGCTTGCTTCGGGGATGACTTAATCTTCAAGGAGCATTGGGCATTTTGGATGTGGGTGTTAAGCCCTATATGGCTTGGGGATACTTGGTGGCGTACATGGATGCTTGAACATGATTTCAAGATATGCTTGGATCAAGGACTGATCATGTAGGTGGGGTGGACCTAGAGTTGCACATGGTTTAGGAAGTAGTTTTGGAGCATAAGAGACTTTGGAGGAGTGACCTTTCTTGAAAGTATTCAGTCTGGGACCCTCTTTTTGGGTTTGCATGCCTTGAAGTTTGACATGTGTCACTAGAGTTGGAGCGCTGCACATGTGGGCCTATCTCCTTGTAGTTAGGTTGCTTATAGTGAACTCATTTCACTTTGTATTATTGGCCTTCCTCACCTTTCATATAAATAAAGGGAGGAGAGAGTTCATTCATGTTGATGACTGTAGCTTGGACATGAACTTTGCACAAATTTTGTGTCAAATGTGTGGGGGAAGTTGTTCGAGTCTTCTATTTTGTAATTCACTTTATTTATAAAGTGAAAAATCTTTTTGAGTTGTAAAAGTCTAAGAAAGTGTATTTAATTACATTAATGATTTAGATTAATCTCAACTGTAGATCTCAAAGTGAGAATAGGGTTTTGGTAGATTAGGTCTTCAACTCAAGTTAGGGCAAGGTAGAGGGAAAAGACACATTGATTATTCATGAAGTGAGTTTTGCCTGTAGGCGAAGAAAGAGGTCAAGGTAAGGAGAAGATGGTGTATCGGTGAAGAGAGTAGCCCATCAATGGTGTATCCACTTGTTTTCTTCCTGATTCGCTCTTAATTAGGGGAAGATCGTGGCCACATCCATGGCCTCCACACAGGGCTCCTCCATGCAACAGAGGCAAGTGGATGAGGTTGTGGAAGAGTACAAAGACATCTCTTCCTCATCCACGAGAGTACCTTTGCATTGTTAGGTCAACCATTCAATTGATTTGACTCCCAACACACCTCTACCCAATGGGCCAATCTAATGTTTCTCTCTTCTGGAAAATGAGGAAATGAAGCAACAAATCCAAGAGTTGCTACAAAAAAGGGCACATCCAACCAAGTTCCTCACCTCGGGAGCCTAGTTGCACTCGTGTAGAAGAAGGATGGGACGTGGAGACACTACATTGATTATCGAGCTTTGAACAAAACCACATTTAGTAATAGGTAATCTATTCCCCGGATTGAAGACCTTCTTGACCAACTCAAGGGGGCCAAGGTACTTCAGTAAGATTGATTTGAAGTTTGGCTATCACCAAGTTCTAATAAAACCAACTAATGTGTGGAAGATTGCTTTCAAGTTCAATGAGGGTCTTTTTGAATGGTTGGTCATGCCCTTTAGTTTGACGAATGCCCCAACAAATTTCATGAGGCTGATGGATGACATCCTGCGATCTTTCACCAACTCTTTTGTGGTTGTATATTTGGACATATTCTCATCTTAAACAAGAGTTGGGCAGAGAACTTGTATCATATTTGACAAGACCTTCACACTCTGCGACAACACAAGCTATGCACTAACTTGGAAAAATGCTCCTTTGGCATGGACAAGGTCTAATATCTAGGTTACATTATTGATGAGCATGGTGTGCATGTGGATCCAACTAAGATCCAAGTCATTGATTTGGGATCAAATTATCCAAGGCTAATGAGCATAGGATAGTGGGCAACGTAGGATTTCAAAAACAAATACACAGTGTTTGGAGCAGTGTAGAACCTCACAGTAAGGAAATGGAAATAGATAGAATTTGGGGCAGCGTAGGATGAGCTTAGAATTTCAGATAAAAAAATGACTCAAATAATCTAGAATCCAAATAATAATTAAATTTCGTTTCCCTGAAAAACAAAGTTGACAAATTTGCATACCAATTCAATCGATGAACAATTTAATGGAGTTTTCCATAAGCTTGTAGAGTTGGAATCTCCTCCTCCCATCCGCTGCATTACTAAAGCTCTGATACCATAATAATACCAGAATTGTCCTCAGACACATAATTTTATTGATAGTAGGAAAATAAATTACATAGGAATTGTAAGAGTTTACACACAAACTCCAACACTCTTGCAATTAGGAAAATGACCTATTTATAAGCTACATGTCCTAATTTATTTTAGTTATGGACTACATGATAAAACAACAAGTGTCCATTTACAATAAATAGCCTTCTAACCAAACTACTAACTTTATTCCTATTTTAGAGCCTAAGATACGACACTATTCTAGAGTCATATCTTTTGTAACAATATTCTATTTCTAAGTGTCTCTAAAATTAATTATATATTCTAATTTAATAAATATTTTATCCTAGCGTTAAACTATGATATTTGGATCATCTAACAGTCATTTAGGATTGGTTGGCCTCAGTGACTCTAATAGAGCTTCATAGCTTCTTGGGTTTTGCTAATTTTTACGAAAGATTCGTGTTGGGGTTCTCTTATATTGCTTGTCCCTTGAGTCAAGTTTTACCAAGGGTGGAGCAAAAACAAAGTTTTTTTGGTACGAGTCACAAGAGAAGGCATTTGATGAATCAAAACACCCCATTTGCTCTGCATCAGCCCTAACTCTGCCAAACCTGCAACAACCATTTGAGATTGAGACAAATGCCTCCAACTATGCTATTAGTGCAGTCCTTATTCAACAAGACATCCAGTGGCCTATCACAGTGAAACACTATGATATTGTCAAGATATACCCTACTTATGATAAGGAAATGTATACCATCGTGCAAGCTTGGCGATAATGAAAACATTACATTATGGGGAAGGAGAGGATCATCCACACGGATCATCGACCTCTTCAATTCATGCAGACACAAGGGAAGTTACAAAACAACCGCCATAAAAAATGACCCACATATTTGCAACATTTCCATTTGAACATTAAATGCAAGAAGGGTAGAACCAATCATGTCGCAAATTGCCTCAATCGGCCCCTGGTTGTGGTACTGACCATCGTTCTCAACTCCTTTGGGCACAAGACCTATGGATGGCTACAAATATACCACAATGATACAAAATTTGCTGCCACATACCATATGTTGATCACAAACATATACCTCTAGGATGCACTGTTGTGCTACCTGGGCCATCTTTGTGTTCCTTGAAGCAAGCACGCCAGGCTGATTTGGGAGGGCACATTACAGTCAGGTAGCAAGGCACTTTCGTGTGGAGAAGACAGTGATAGTACTGTAGAAGTATTTTTATTGGCTAAAACTTCTACAAGATGTTTGCAAGTATATGAGGTAATGCATTGCCTCGACCATTTCCAAACCAACCATTAAGAAGCAAGGCCTGTACACCCTTTGCCTACTCATAACCGGCCTTGGGAATCCATTTTAATGGACTATATGTTTGGCCTTCCATCTACAAAGCATGGTAATGATTGTGTGTTTGTGGTTGTTGATAGATTTTCTAAGATGACCATCTTGATTGCATGTAAAAAGAGTATCACAACAAAATCCACTGCCAAGTTCTTCTTAGAACAAATGTGCATACATTTTGGGGTCTTGCAAATCATCATCTCATATCGGGATAGCAGGTTCCTAAGAACATTCTGGTCGAGCCTCTAGTCATTGATGCATTGATGGACACCAGGCTCACGAAATCAACTTCATTCCACTCCCATACTGATGGCTAGACAAAGGTTGCCAACAACATGATCTTGCACATTTTGCACATGTACAACTCCAAACTTTCACCCACATGGGACGAGAGTCTCCCTTATGTTTAGTAAAGTTACAACAAAGCTCTCCATAGCTCTATTAGCCACAACTCCATAGCTCAATTGGCCACAACCCCTTTTAGGTGGGCTTGGGATAAGCTACTACCATTCGAGTTAGTTTGCTTCCATTTTGCATGTATACAATTTCAACACTTTACATTTATTAATTGAAGTCAAGTTTCATTGTATCTTTGTGTTTTGGTCTTAAATCAATATTCCATTTCGTTTCCTTTATAAAATCAGATCAACTCACAAGGATGTTGGCTCCATATGGCAAACTTGATGAGGATGTCGACTTTTACCAAAAATGCACCCATTTACCATGCAATTTTACTGGTAAAATTGGAAAAAGAACTATTTGCAAGTTAAAAATTATCTTGATCCTAAATATGAATTGATCTTTGGAAATGAAGATATAAACCATGCGAGGCTCACTACAATGTTAAAGATTTTGCCTCCAAACTTTAAAAACAAGTGTTTCTTGAAATTCTACGGGCATAAGAACTAAATGTGGTGAGGAACTAGTTTGAATTCCTTGAAAAATTACTACAAAATAAAAAATTGTATTTGCATACCCATAGAAGACCTCCATTTAAATGAATCTACAATCCTTAAACTGAGTTTAGTCATCCATACTCTGCATTCTACGCAATGTCTTCTCTAGATCAGTAAGAATTTCCCTCTCCCTATAATTGTTTGTAGTAGCCAAAGCATATTTTTCCATTTTCTTTATTTTACTCTATGTCCATTGGAGAAAAAACAAGACCCTTCGAATCAATGTTATTGCAAAGCAAATCCTAGCAAGGCTTGACATTTCTTCCCCAATCCAGCTAATGGCTCCAACCAAGAAATATCAAGCTATCTAGCTTCTTTGCATAAGCAAGCCCTAGGAGAAACCAACGTTATGACCTTGGTTCGAATCCTAATAATTTCTTCATCACACAATGAGTGCCAAGGTTGGATCAATTTTTAAGCCATGTGCATTGGGTGTCACCCATCAAACAAAATTGAATTTTTGCAATCATGAGGAGGATGCCTATTTTTATTGATTTATTTTGGGGTTGTCGGCAAAGAAACAAACGAAGGAGAACAAATGGCTAGGATTGCTCAGAAGTAGATATGAGGGGTTTCTGAGCAAAACCCTGCTCTTATACCACAATTGGGTTGTGAGTTAGATTTTTTTTTTGTAAGATGAAATTCTCTTCATTTGGTAAAAAATATATACATCCAGAGTAACAAAAAACAGGTGGTCTCACCCCGACCAGGTTTGTTGACCATTGTTTGTAGCATGTAAAAAAAATACAAAAAGGAGACTAAGGACAACGTCCATAAATGGGAAGGACAAAGACACCAAAAGACAAACAACACAAAAAACACCTGATAGCATGCTAATCATTCGACGTGATGGACACTCTGTTATCCGGGGTTGTTCCTGGAGGAGGCGGAGGGTGGAAGTTGCACTGGACATGCCCTTCGAAGTGCACCAACCATGTCTCCAACTTTTTCACTTTTTTTGCAAGATGTTTTTGGCCATGCCAAACGACCACCACTCGCTCTCTAACCTGACACTGAAAGTAGTGCATCCTATCCAGGGTGGCCACCAACTCAACATGCTCCTCCATTTAGACATGTTGAATTGACTCCACCTGATCCAACAAAGATTGAATTAGCTCACAACAATTCTCCAGATAACAATGTTGAATTACTTGCAGGGGGGCTTAACGCTTGCCACACCGCCGACTGACCTTTCAACCACGCCGCACACCACCACGTCGCTGAGGTTGCTGAGACTGCCCTCCCCGACGGGTTGCTTGCTCGCTACTGCCATGGCCACCATGTGTTCCAACACTTGACAACTCAGAGTGGCCAGCTGTCTTGCCACCTCGGCGCGTCCCAGTTGCCACCATTCCCAACTCCTCAGAATGAACTAGTCTATCTTGGTCCCCGCGTCCCATCGAGCCTGGCTTGGCAGGGAGGGAGGAGCGCCCACGCCGAGGGGAAGGCCGCATGATGAACAGACCAGCTACACGACTGCCCGAACTCGTCTCAAGAGCGTTGGAGCCACCAGTACCTTCAGGGCCCGACCCATTGTAACTCTCCTAGACTGGGACACCTAGAGCCCACACCTCCCTTCACTCGAAATACTCCACAGACAGCCACGCGCAACAACCCATCTATCGCCTCTCCAACAATTGAGCACCCCTAATTGCTAGTCCTTCAGAACGCCAAGAACATGAGCAAATAAAGGAGTGGGTAGGTTAAGCTTGCCCCTAGTCGATGCTCCCCAAGGGACAAAGACTCCATTCGCGAGGCTCCTACCTCTAGGGCTCCAACCCTATCTTCCAAGGCACCAACCTTGTCACTTTGAGGCACCAATCTCTAGGCTCCAACCTTATCTCTGGTACATGCTCCAATTTGGTCTACTTGAGGACTCCTATCCTCTAGGGCTCCAACCCACAACTTCAATTCGTCAAGATAAGTTATCTAGTTTTTCACTGCTCCCAATATCATCTGCAACGGGCCTTGACAAAATCTTCACTAACACTGCCCTCAATTGATCTCCAATATGCTTAGTCCATCAATGACAACTTTTTCTTCACATGAAGGTGTCTCCACAGCTCTTAATGTCATCCAAACAAGGATCTCCAAAGTCACCTCATGATTGCTTCAACGCATCATGATGTCTTCAATATTGTCTTTGAGATGCTCCAGCAAGAGTGCTTCAAAAATGCTGCCAAGGGCTGCCCCAACAGGTATCTCCAAGAGGGCTTCTTCAGGTCTTCAAGATGCACCAAGCATTGCTTCAACAAAAGAAACCTTCTATCTCAGAAATCTTCAATAATGTTGCTTCAATGGTGTCTTCAGTATGGCTCCAAGAATAGCTACTTCAAGGTGACTTCAACAAGTTTCTAGATCTGCTCAAGATATATGGTGGAGTATGCTTCTCAACAGAAGTATATAGCCCAAACTGTCCTCAAAGTACCTTCAAGGGTTTCTCCAAAACAATCCTTTAAACTAGCTTCCAAAATCAATAGGACCTGCTCCAATTGATGATGTATATGTTGAAGTATGACAACTCAAGGAGACAGAATTCTGGTCTAGACTATCCTCCACAAAACTGCGGGCTTCTAAACAATTCTTGTTTAAGCCTTCACATGTCACTATTCCGAGTTTCCAAGGTGATTGTCCACACTAGAGATGCCACTAAAATATATCACTGTAATATCACCAAAATATGATCACTGTAGTAGCACCAAAACTGGGATATCACCGAATCTGAGATAGCACTGAATCATTGAATTATATTACTGAACTGTAGCTCCTTCACAGCATCAAACAGTAGTCTC
The DNA here is from genome assembly GCA_034641835.2 of Pinus albicaulis. Classification (NCBI taxonomy): domain Eukaryota; kingdom Viridiplantae; phylum Streptophyta; class Pinopsida; order Pinales; family Pinaceae; genus Pinus; species Pinus albicaulis. The sequence continues at coordinate 39,226,269 of CM076576.1, forward strand.
CATTATAGCACCGAACTGTGGCTTCTTCAAGGCACTGAGTTGTAGCCTATATACCTCTGTGCAAATGGTGTTCCTCTGCTGCAGCACCGAGACCTTTTCTCAGAATTGTTATATTAATTCTCCACAAAAACTGCCCTATCCGAGCTCCAAAGAAAGGTCACAGGTCTGCTCACACACCTATCCTCATGCTAACAGTCCAAGCTTCAAAAATCTGTTCCACAGTCAATAAGTATGGTCCGAAGGTATGTTGCTGGACTGTCACAGGTTTACTTGTGGCAATAGGTCCGTTCCACAGAACCTTCAAACAGATCCGAGTCACAGAAATCATATACAGGTCCGAGCCACTGAGTGTATGCACCAGGTCCGAGGGTATTGCAGTAGGTCCGAACCAATATGGACCAGGTCCAAGCTAATATGTTAGTGTGGCTGCCTGTAGCTTCATTCTTCTAGCTGCCTATGGTGTCCGAGCTGCTTCAGATGTCAAATGACCCAATCAAAAAGATTTTCCTTGGCTTCTTGGTCTCCTATCTCTTGTGCCTTCAAGTTCACGAGTTGTGAACTGTATTTGTATTTCTGTGATGAGGTGACCAAATTGGATGATGGTGAAATGAAGATCCGAGTTGCTATATATATGGATTTGACTTTGAAAATGAGGGGACGTGACAATGGAGGGATGCTGACTTGAGAGACAGTGTACAGGTCAGCTAGACTGCAAAAATAGGATATGTGACCTTCAAAAATTGGTTTCTCTTAGAGTATTTGGAGTTAGTAGCTGAGTGAGGGCTCGTTGAAAAGAGGAAAGAGTCCTCTTCAAGATGGTGAAGGAGCCATTGTGATAGGATGCCTCCAAGGTGACAAGAAATAATTTTCTTTGACTGTTCTGAATTTTCTCTCTGTGTAAGGTATTTCAGACAGAATAAGGTCATTAGGGCTTTTAAGTGTGGTCTCCAACCATACAAGTGTGTCATATATGGGGTCTCCATTGTCATGTCTACAACCATGTCATCATATCGTCTCCGTGTCATCATATGGTCATCCCTGTCATCATATGGTCTCCAAGTGCTTGTATTTCCATCAAGTGTCATTATTCATGACATCAAGTATAGTCATCCATGTCATCATGTCCTCTATCAAATTTGTCATCATTCATGTCATCATCTTGTTAAATGACTAGGGCAGAGTTTAGGGCTTCTTCTTCAGGAGTGAGGATATCGTCATGGTTTTAGTGCTTCTTTATTAAGAGCAAGGACAGCATCATGGTTTTAGCTCTCTTCTTCATCAAGAGCAAGGATATCATATTAGGGCTTCTTCATTAGGGCTTCAAGTGACCTTGATTTATAATATTCACGAGGTTATGGCTTCTAGGGCAACATCACGCATCACAAGAATTTTCCATCACAGACAATGCCATATTGACATCATTGACAACCTTGACCAACACTCAGTAAACTCATGTACGGTGTATTTATGCAGCATACAGTAGCTGCTCTGTTATCAGCATCTGCTATGGGACATACAAATATATTTGCAGTTATCTATCCATTTACTTGTGTGTCCGCGCACCAAATAGAGGTTAGCCGGTGAGCTGCACTTTCAATTGTAGCTTTGTAAATTTAACATCACGATCTGGCTTGTGAAATTGGTGTTTGCTGTGGGTGTTAAAGATCTAGGAACCATCAGGCTATAGTTTCTTTATTTTTTATTAGAGGAACTGTAACCCTTTAGCATGTTCCCAGGAGTGAGAGATTGACTGCGTATATGAATAGAAGAGTTGCTCTAAAGAGAAGTTCGACCAAGAAGTTGTAGGGTGCACAGATTTGGTTGCTGTGTTGGAGGTGCAGAATAATGCAGATTCATCAGAGCAAGATGAAAACATTACATCGGACATTTTTTTCTGTGATCAGAGTGGCAAATTGTTGGTGTCTTGGACCATTAATATCCTAGTTGCTCAGTTTTGGTGTGTTGTAAGCTGGTCATGCAGTCTAAGTTGGGTTGCACTAATACTTATCGTGCAACCTTGGCACAGAGAACTTTGATGCCAAAACACAGTCCAACCTAGCCCAGGTGGACTGGTATGGATGGACAGCTCAGCAGATTGTCTTGTGTGAAACTCACGAATCACTATGCATTGTCTTCCTCTCTCTGTCTCATCCTCTTCCCAAATTTTGAACAGCTATGTAATTTAAAAAATATGGAAAGAAGGTAAGAGGCAATTTGTATTCCCTTGGTAGATTATTTATGCCCTGATTTGGATTGTAAACGTGCTGATAGATGGTTTGACGAGTTGATTAGTTGTTGGTTGTACAACCCTTTATACTATTGCATATCTTATTGTATATATCTTTCCGTTAATAAGAATTCAGAGTTGGATTTACTGCCCAAGTTATTGCTTCAATGCATGTTTGACTAAGAATTCAGAGTTGGATTTGCTGCCCAAGTTATTGCTTCAATGCATGTTTGACGTGGATTCATTTCAGTTTGAGTTATTTTATTAATCTGTTGCACCATAAAATGAAGACTTATTGTTCCGAGTTGAACTCTTCACAGCTTCTTGTGGTTGTGCTAATCCTGCAACTGAACCATCCCTTTGGATCATTATATTACTGGGTAGCTATGCCACCACATATTTTTGATTACTTTTCTCCTTATCAACTAAGAAACTAGCATTTGCTAATTCCAGGGGATTACTAGCACTGATTATTCTGCAGTGAACATCTGGATGTAATAGTTTCAGTTTATTTTGTTAGCTCTTCTCCAAGGATTTGCTAGTCTGATATTTTTCGATGTGTGTGTATGTGCATGCATGTTTGCCTGTTGGTGTCAAATGACATGGATAATGCTTATTTTACTGTTGTCCTACATCTGGTTTTCAATCTTCTAGTAGACTTATCTCAGCCAGGTTCTTAACATGTATTTTTTTGTTATTTTCAGGTGAAATGCGCTGAAATACTTCTTGAAGCAGGTGCAGCTGTTGATGCACTTGATAAGAACAAAAACACGGCTCTTCATTATGCAGCTGGCTATGGACGGAAAGAATGCGTAGAACTTCTTTTGAAACACGGAGCAGCTGTGTAAGTTTTAATTCCTTAGATTACATATGTGGAACGTTTACCGTCTCTTTCCTGCAACATACATATGGGCAAACACCACATGTTTTGACATACTGTACTCAATTTTTTGCTTCTTGCAGGACCCTTCAAAATTTGGATGGGAAGACACCTATTGATGTTGCCAAACTGAACTCTCAGGAAGCAGTTTTGAAGCTGCTGGAGAAAGATGCATTTTTGTAGTCACGAGGAATTCAAATTTGTTTAAAATTGCTGTAATACAATCATAAGTGTTTCTTATCTGGATGGATGCCTTGGTTCACAAAGTTCGCTGCATATTCAAAAATCGGAATGACATTTGCTAGTGTTTCAGCAGTTTAGTAATTCAACTGGCAGTTGCTTTGATCCACATCCAATGTGGATCAGGTTGGGCTCCTATATTCAAATGTTCTTGTTATTACCTTATGCAAGGTTTTAATGTAATTAGTTATTATTATTCTATTTGTCAATATTCTGCTTTTCTGGGGAAGTTAAATTTTGCTGCAAACAAAAGACGACATACAGTCTGCAAAATTAGAGGCCTTTTGCCAAAATTTAATTATCTTTGTTTGGTCTCTCTTTGCATTTGGCATGTGCATGTGACTTACCTTACTATTCAATAACATTCTAATGTATCTACCATGAAAAGGTTTTTCGGAATAAAATGCAGGGATCTTGCTTTAAAAACGGAAAAGTTTCAGGGTATGAAGCTCCGACCTTTTTTTTCTGGCTTATTGCTTTTATTAATGAAAAATTAAAATTGGGCCAGAACTTACTAATAATGTTAAATGCTAGGTTTCAGGTCTTATACATTGCATCATGATTTACGTTAGTTAGTTCTTCAACCTTTTTGTTGAGATGCTTGAAGAAACATACCTAAAAGACTGCTCTGTTGCATAAGTGTGTGGTCTAGGTCGTAACTGTTCTTGCAAAATTACATGTTAGTTACTTCTTCAACCTTTTTGTTGAGATGCTTGAAGAAACATACCTAAGAGACTGCTCTATTGTATAGGTGTGAGGTCTAGGTGGTAACCATTCTGCCAAAATTACCAAGGCCTTGCACCCAGCCTCACACTCTGGAACTCATGCCATTCATATAGGGCAGAGCACATGACTGATGTTGACCTCTTCAGGAAAATCAACATCTCGGCAGACCACAATGACTCATGTTGACCTCTTCATGAAACCAACACCTCGTTTGCAGCATTTTCAGCATTCACTCTAAAGAAATTAACTTTATATCTTGATTAGAACGTTGCCTCTTGTATTCACTCACGTCCCTTGCTTTTTGGCAATCATGTTGTTATGTTGGTCTCATTATACTTTAGAAGATATCTTTGTTTCAATTTAATACCTCCAAGTGAGAATGGTCAATTTCAGGTCTTATACATTGATATTTCCAATCTCTGTTTTCAGGGGAACTTGGATTGATTTTCTTCGCCATACTTATCGTGATTCTTCTATTATTTCTCCCCCGCTCTTCATGTTCCTTTGTTCTCTGTACATTTCTTCTTTTGCCACTGTGTCTCTGAGGTTTTGATGAATTACTAATTTCTCTCTTCAGTGACTCTTCTTGTTCACTTGTTTAGCTGGCTTTCTTTCTTCTAACATCTTCTGTTTCATTTCTCTTGTACTCCTGATTACCTTGTTTATTTCTAGGATTTCCGCTCGAGTATTTTGCTTGAGCTACTGGTTTCTTGGGTGTAATATCCTGCTCCAAATCTTCGACATGTGGATTTTTGTCTCTATCATATTGTCAATAGGCAAAACCTCACTTTCTTTGATTTCTTGCTGAGGGGGTTAGGGTTTGAGGAAACATTTCTTTGGATTCTTCTTGTATTCTGGATTTTTTTTCTTCAACTGAGCTATCACAAAAGTGATTTCTAACCAATGTTTTTCTTCCAATTATCATTGTTGGCTTTTAATTTCTGCCTCGACGGGCATTTTTACTAACCCGTGATGATACAAAGCCCTGTGGATATTCCTTGAATTCCATGGAATTTAAAAGCCATTTTATTTAAGCTATACAATAGATAATATAGGAAGTTAATTCTTTACCCTTTTTGAAATACATCAATAATCGTGCATGGTAAAATAATTGGGTTCCATATCTTCCCTCACAAGTCAGGGATTTTTACAGATAATATAGTAGATTACACCATTTTATTTTCAATGCAGAAACTGGAATGCCCCTTTTAAATGTTGAGATATCCATACCTGGATTGTGCAAGAAAGACCGCCATGTTTCATCCTTTAGCTTCTGATTTTTAAACCAATTTTCTCCTTTTATGTGGAGTTTTGTTGTTTCTGCTAGGAATGAGAGTCAGTGAACTTCAACTTGATATCTCCAAGCTCTGCCTCGACCCCATCAAATGCTCTTTCAAATTCCCTGGTTCCCTATGTTTCACGACCCTCGATTTTTTCAAATAAGTTCAACCAACCCACTTTCTACAACTGTCTTCTAACTTTTGGATAGGAAACCAATAATTTTTCCCATACTAGTTCATGTCAGATTATTACACACATCATTCGAAGGAAGTTTTGCCCTCAAATTGCTTATTTGACAGCCCATCACAGATATGAGTGGGAAATGGATGGTATAATGAAATTGGTGAGGGTTAATGGTTTTAACAGAAATGAGAGACTTCATGGCGGTGTTATGATGGGACTCCTATTTAAATCATAATTTCGCATATCGATTCCTTGATAATATCCTTGATTTGTGGAATAGGCTTCAGAATTTTGTGTTTTCCGAATACGATAAGGATATCTTTGGGATATAATGGAGCAAAATGGGAGGAAATGAGTTTATATTGTGCCATCATTGAAATATATGGTTTTATATAGTTCTTTTAAATCTTTACAAACAAGTCCATATGTTAACTCAAATATCCTTAGTTTATACTTCAATAAAATTAATAAATTGATTGTGACCATATATAATGTTACCTTCTTGAATGACCTCAATTTGTGCTTTGAAATTGATTTGTTTGCAGCTCCATAGTATTTTTTTTTTGATGAATTAGCTATTGAATGTCCAACTAGCTACAAAATTTTACCAACCTTAAAAATTTGCTTTGAATTCTTCCAAGATACTTGTTGTTGATGATTCTAATGACACTGATTGTTAGCTACTTTGTCATAGCAAATGATGGCTAAAACAGGTCTTGAGCCTTCAAGAGATTATTTTTATAGAAACTTTCTCATTCTTGAAGCTTTCTGGTGCTTTCCAACTTAAGAGTGATCTTCACTGCTGTTTCATTCAAAAATCCACCAAGTAACCCTGATATCAAAAGACACTGTTTTTTAGGCCATTTTCCATCATTTCCTAAGCTTGTTTCATTTATTTTTCCTACCCATTCTCATTTATCCAAATAAACCATTTTCCCCTAAAATGTCCCTTTTATTCTTTTCATTTACCCCTTTAAAACCATTAAAACCCCTTTTTTTGGCTTAAAAAAAAATCCCTTTTAAACTTATAAAAAATCATTTTTTATGGTTTAAATCATCCATTGCAAAAATCCATCAAGTAACCCTGCTAATATCAAAAGAGATTGTTTTTTAGACCATTTTCCATCATTTTCTAAGCTTGTTTCATTTATTTTTCCCACCCATTCTCACTTATCCAAATCAACCATTTTCTCCTAAAAAATCCCTTTCTTTTCATTTACCCCTTTAAAACCATTAAAACCCCTTTTTCTGGTTTAAAAAAAAATCCATTTTAAACTTATAAAAAATCATTTTTTATGGTTTAAATCATTCATTTTTTCCTATCGGAACCTCAAAAAACTCACTTAAACTTTGTTCCGCTTTTTTATATTAAACAATAGGCTTTAAGCCCCCTTGGCTTAAGCTCTTTTTCACTTCCTCGCCATAAAACCTCGCGCCCATGACCAGGCGCTAGCCCCCATCGCATTGGCATTTTGTGTTTTTCTTCGTTTCACTTTTGTTCGCCTTTGTTGATATTTCAACCTCCGATAAGATCTCCATCGTCGATCTACCAAGATCGACGGTTGTCGGCACTCCCCTCCTTGTCCGTCTCCTGTCTACGTCTTAGCCCCTTATCTCTCCGCCCTCGGTCCCCTTCTCCTCCACTTGACCCTTTTCACCTCTTTCCTTCTAGCCCCCTTCCCTTCCCTTTTATTTTTACCTCTGTGCCCCTTGCAAAACACGTTTTTCTTTATATGTTCCCCCACCATACTTATCAAATCGCGGAGCAATCCTAGCCGTAGATCTATAAAGATCAATGGCGGCCATGCTTCCCCTCTCACCCTCCATTCTCTCGACTAATGTATATCCATTCACCCTCGCAATCCATCTACACTGTAGATCTTATTGATCTAACGGTTCCTGCTTAACCCGACATCCAACCCCACCGGTCAACCAAACGCGCTACCAAACAAAATAACATACGTCACCATTGGTCCCACCCCCCACTATTTAAGTGCCTATGCAATCTCTGTCCGACACCTGGCTCACCTCCTCGCTCGAGCACTTTCCATATGTTGCGCTCCCTTGTGGTCGTTGGATCTGGGGTGTAGATCCAACGACCCATGTTCAGTTTTGCGTATAATTTGCTGTCAGGGTTTAACGACCCGGATGAACGCGAAATAGGCGGTATTGGGGTGGACAGGTGTCACACCCTGTGTGGTATCGTGATCAAAACGCGCAAAACCACTTATCGCCTCAATGCTAAGCGAAAATCGTCGACGGTTTTCCGAAACCACCAATCCTCATTTTTCGCACCAAAATTAAATTTGAACCCTGTTTTCACAGGTTTTCGTCTCTCCGCCATGGGATTTTTTTTTCCACCTGCATATCCTGCTCCTCCGCCTACGCCTCCGCCTCCGCCAGCCTCTGTAAGCAGTCATTTCCAACGCGCAGGGTTTCATAATGTTATTTTGTTTGTTTTATGCAGGTTCTATGACAGTTTTAGGGTGAAAACCCTTTCCACAGTCCATAAAGGGACAGGGCCGAAGGTTATCACCTCTGAAGCCAAAATAATGCAGAATAAAAGCTTCCAGGGTGTAAATTCGAGGTTTTAATCAATGTTTCGCAGGCATTGGTTATACAATCAAACCCCCAGTGCACTAAAAGCCCCCTGTACATTGACGAACGAAGCAGAGGAAGAACAGTGAAGACAAAGATTAAAGAAAATGGATTACGCATAAAGTTGAAGGTTAAAGGGGATTACGCATAAAGTTGAAGGTTAAAGGCTTTTTCCACAGTTTAGGGATAAAGCACATAGCAAAAGACAAACTGATTAAAGTTAATACAGTCAGTAGAAAAAGACAAAAAACCCAAAGATGATTAAAAGGCCTTAAAGCACAAATTAAAGACAAATCAGTGTTTAAAGCAACAAATCATGACATATCAGCAGAAGGAAGACTTTAAATGGCAAATCACAGAAGCCTTTACTTCTCTGAAGACCAGAAATGCCACCTACAGGCCTATTTCTTCAAAAGAATACAAATTGAATGCACAGTTAGAGATATTTGCCAAAGACAGCTTAGAAAGTAATGACAAGCCTACTAAAAGCCTCCAAAGTCAACAAAAGTGACTGAAGTAGATAAAAGTTAATGTAAAATTGATTAAAAGCCACTTGTACATTGACGAACGAAGCAGAGGAAGAACAGTGAAGACAGAGATTACAGAAAATGGATTACGCATAAAGTTGAAGGTTAAAGGGGATTACACATAAAGTTGAAGGTTAAAGGCTTTTTCCACAGTTTAGGGATAAAGCACAGAGCAAAAGACAAACTGATTAAAGTTAATACAGTCAGCAGAAAAAGACAAAAAGCCCGAAGATGATTATAAGGCCTTAAAGCATAAATTAAAGACAAATCAGTGTTTAAAGCAACAAATCATGACATATCAGCAGAAGGAAGACTTTAAATGGTAAATCACAGAAGCCTTTACTTCTATGAAGACCAGAAATGCCACCTACAGGCCTATTTCTTCAAAAGAATACAAATTGAATGCACAGTTAGAGATATTTGCCAAAGACAGCTCAGAAAGTAATGACAAGCCTACTAAAAGCCTCCAAGTCAACAAAAGTGACTGAAGTAGATAAAAGTTAATGTAAAATTGATTAAAACAGAGTTAAACATCTGAAATCTTCTCCATAAGGCCTCTCAAAGGTCGAGAAGCATTTATTCTGTATTAATTGAACAATTAGATCTTCTTTTCACTCCACCTCCTCAATTTACCTATATATATCATATGTGGAGTCTAGTATTGTTGTTGGTTGAATACTTATTGAATGTAAATCGCCGTTGATGCTACTGAAGCTCTGTTTTGTAATTGAAGAAAGATAGGTTGAGAAGAGAAGTTTGAAGTTGTAAAGACCTACTAGACTTGAAGATTGTAACTGGTTTGAACATCAAATATACAAGCTGATTTATGGGATCTTGGTCTATGTCAATGGTGATGTTTTTCTTACTGTAATTGTCATTTTTCTCATGTTTTACATACTGTCCATTTTCTTTGATAAAGAACAACAAATATAGATTATGATTTACTGTAAAGTACCCTATTTCTCACTGATAAATCTTTATCTTTATGTTTTCTTCTAATTGTTGTTTTGAGGATAATGCAATAGAGTATAACTAGTGAAGTGTTGGTGAGCCTATGTTGAGATATTGTCTTTGAAAGTTCTTGAAAAATCTGCTAAGTAAATTTGAACTAGGGAAGTCTATGGTTAGCCCTGTCCTCTAGTTTATCTCCAATAGTAGTTTTGAAAAGTTCCCTAAGAGTATGTCAAAAGCAGGATAGGTTCAAAGTCCTTACCTGATCTTAGGCTACCCTTTGTTCTCTTATATGTTTTCTACTTTCGGAAGGTAATCTGTTAGGTTGCTGGATTGTTGTCTGAAAAGTGTGCTTTATTAAAAGTTTTCTAAAAGAAGTCTATGGTATGCCCTGTCCTTTGGCTTGCTTCAAACAATTGCTTTGAAAGGCTTTTCTTGTTTAGTGAAGTTAATAGATTATTAAATGGTTATTAGCTTTGCTTTATTCACAACATTTTTAATGTTCCATACCACAAAATCCACTTAAAGAGATCTTTTGACATAGATGACTTGCCCCATAAACCACTCTTGAAACTTGTTGTGCAATTAAATCCTTTTGTGACTCCATCGCTCAATGGAGATACCATTTCTTACTTATCCTATCAGCTGAACCATTCTGTCAACTTGCTCACAAATTTACCCTTCAAGAAGACTTCATTTATTTTGATGGTATCCATTCCAACCAAAAACAAACAAAACCCTTGTACTTCATAACTAGCCTAATATCATATCATAAGCCTTAAAGAAATATCTTCAAAAACACTCATATAGAGAGATTTCTCTCTGAATCCCGGAGGGCTAGATCCTATGATTCCAAAGTGGTTTTGATGTAGGGTCTATAGCGTTTGTTCTTGCCAATCTTGCAAACTACGGAGACCTAACACTGATGATATTGATTGTAGAAATTTTGATAGAATTACCACTGCTCGAGAAATTTAATCCAAAATAAAGAGATAATTATACTCTACTGGTCTGCAAAATGAAATTCATAATTTAGAACAACATGCATAAACATGAAATAAGCAAAACCACAAATACACAATGATTTCTAGGGAAATCCAATTGGTAAAAAACCCTCAAGCATGTTTACATTCATCAATGACCTGAGAAACTATTACAATTGCTAGCTACAATTTTGAGCTCAACTTGCAAAAGAAAAACTATTCTTCTTCTCAATGAAGAAGCTCTGACCAACACTTTGACCCTTATTTCCTTCCGCAAATCCTGAGGAAATTAGCCCTTATTCTTTAGGAATTTTCTCCAAATTGATTGCGTAATTCCCAAGGATTGATCACTAATTGCATGCAACACTTGTACACTTAAGACTAGTCTACAACTAATGTTACATGGTCTTGTCATCTCCACTTCAATTGAGGAACTTGAATTCTCTGCATGCACTAGCTGTTTTGGGTTGATTAATTAGTTAATTGACACATCTTTGAGTTAGACTATTGTCCCACTACACAAATGACCTTCAACTGACTTTATCAATTGTTATAGGGAAATTAACTGAATACAACTGAAGTGGATTACTAAAATTTAGCAATTACACATACATAATTGAACTCCAAGCCTTCTAACTCGAATTTACTGAGCTAAGTGACAAAATCCATGTCACTTCAATTAACTACATCCAAGTTTGTTGATGTGGAAATTTTGAATTTTATTTGACCAAGGCTAAGTGAAATTGAGTCTTTTTTGCTACACTTCTCAACACTCCCTCTTTGCAAGAAAGGGATTATCAACCACCCATATCTCGCACATGTGGAATTCAAGCTTCCCTCTTGAAAAAACATTTGTCAATATGTCATCATCTTGTTCTTCAGTGAGAATGTATAGTAGCAAAATTATCCTCCTTTGCACACAATCCCATAAATGATAATACCATATATTTATATGTTTGAATTGTGAATACCGGATTCTCAGAGAACTTAATGCAAATCTAATTATGACAATATATCATAGTTGGATCCATCTTCTATCCAAATAATCCCACAAGTACCTTTCTCACCCATATTGCCTCACATGCTGCTTGAATTGCAACCCATGTAAATATGCTTGAATGCAACTCTAATTATGACAATAGATCATAGTTGGATCCATTTTCTATCCAAATGTCCCCACAAGTATCTTTATCACCCATATTGCCTCACATGCTGCTTGAATTGCAACCCATGTATTTAGCAACCCATGTATTTAGCTTCTGCTGAGGTGAGCACCACAGGGCTTTGCTTCCTTTTGTACCAGGATGTAACCACTGGCTTAATTACTAAACTGTTGGTTAAAGTTTATTGTTAAGACTTGAGACATTTACTGTGATTATTTTGAAATAGTATATGATGGACATAGATTAATTTGATTAAATAAAATTAGTTATGGAATTGGTTCCATAAGTGAAAGACTGATGGTAAAAATATTTTATTCCAACTGAGAAGTAGTTGAGGGGAAACAGTTTAGTCAGTTTCTCTTCCTTTGTGGATAAAATCAAGATCCCTGTGAGGAAGAGGGGTTCTAACTTATGTACTGCAAAAGTGAAGAAAGGAGAGAGAGAGTGAATTCCTGAGCTAGTGGAAACCAGTGGAAAAATTCTCTCAGCTATCCTGTAATCTTCCGGAAGGTGGATTGGACCGAAGTCCTGAGATCCCTTCTGAGCACTGTTTCTTTCTACTTGGCTTAGGAGTGGAGCACGGGGGATATGAGGACGTAATTTCCTCATACATGGTAGGGAGGACAACCACAGTGAATCACAGATAAGTTGAATTCTGTTGTTATTTTTGGTAAAGTAGACTCTGGTTAAATGTTGTTTTAAGAAAGAACTGTAGAGAAGTTTACAATTAGGAAAAGGAAGAGTTACTGTGTAAACTGTTATATTCTAATTATTATGTACATAGTAAATATTTACTTGGTTGAAGGATTAGATTTGTATGTTGTAGAAGAAACTACTTAAAACACAGTAAGAATACAGTTAGGAAAAGGAAGAGTCACTGTGTAAATTGTTATATTCTAATTATTATGTACATAGTAAATATTTACTGTATGGTTGAAGGATTAGATTTGTATGGTGTAAAATAAACTACTTGAACACAGTAAGAGTACCTCTTTGTTATTTACTAAAATTAGTTGTACAGTAAGTGTTATAACTGATAGAAAAAATGAAAAAAAGAAGACTTGTAGGGAACTTTGTTGAATTCCAAAACTGGTATTGCTGTAAGCATGTTCCAAGACTCATAAGCTATACACGGACTAAAAATTAGTAGGTCCAGCTGACTCCTAATTTGTTCAAAGATATAGCATAGAAAACCGTAGAGGTTGTAAAAATATAAACTTGTTGACAAGAAGAAGAAACTGAATAGTAAACATTTAGAAATTGAAATAAATATATCTATTTATGTTAACATGAAATGGATGCATGCCAAGCATTTCAAATAACTAAAGAAATAAATACAACTTGTAAGTATGCAATCTGGAAAAGTAACTGGAATTGCAAATGACAAGACTCTGTTCAAGTGGTATGGACACACTGTATGTAACTATTCAAAAACCAACCCAGAAGTGGGGAAAAATAACTTCAAATATGATAAAATAAAGGGTTTACACCATTGCAAATAGTATAGAGAAATATCAAAGAATACTATTACATATACAAAATTTACAGTGTATAAAACAATACTGGAAGGTAACTGTTATTACCAGATTGTTTTAAACTTAAACAAACACAAGATTCAAACGGTGATGAATTGGGAAATTCTCTTAGAATAGAAAGAAAATTATTAATATTACATTGCCAACTTGAAATGTCCAAACTGTTCCACCAGTTATGACCAAGGCTAAATTGGGTGCCAAGCCCTGCTGTATAAAACAACAACAGAGTCATAAAACGAAGATGGCTTTCCATTAGGCAAAGTCGTAAGCTAATACAATACTACAGGAAAGTCAAATGACTGTAGATTTCTGTAAGGGGTAAAGACTCCAATCTAGAAATTTGGACTTCCGAGTCGAACATATGAAAAGGTACTTGTTAAATGCAATAGGAAGCAATTTAGCGATGGCTGAAGGAGCACTACCAAGAACCCATTACTTTCGAGCTGTTTTCTCCAAACAATCTACAATTACCTACAAAGGATTGATCGACAGTTAAACAATGTTATAGAACCATATCTACTGGAAATAAAACATTAAGGCTAGTAAGATAACTACAATATACCTTTTGTAATGCTTGCAAAGATGATGGGTCGTGCTAAACCTGCAACGGCACCGTCACGCAATTCCGGGTAAGTAACCATACGAAGAATGAAAGAAAATAAAAAACCCAAAATAGATTTATGAGAAGAGTATTGTGCTACCTTTCTTTCTCTTCTTCCTATCCATCGTTCCAGTCGCTGAAGCCGAGCAAAGTCACAGATAACTGATGCCCAAAGATGACAAGAATGCCACACTTCCATCTTGGTTATCCCTCGCAGCTGCGAGAAGGATTGGGTATTAGCTCGAGGATAACAAGAAAACAAAGATTAAGGTGTCAAAAAATCTATGGAAGAGAATAGCACAGTAAACCTTACATTATTACAGTGAAAAAATAGAAAAAAAGAGAACTCATTAAAGTATCAGTGCCGGAAAATCACTCACCATGTGGACGGACGAAACTAGTTAAACATGAAGTGGAAGTGAACCGGTTCTAATGCTGAAGCAATAGTCTCCTAGTGAGCATGTGATTGAAAGGATAAGGATTTCCTTCCGCAAAAGGCCGAGATAGATTCTGAGAGAGTTCTTGCTCTAGAGAGTTGTGATGGAGTGCTGATCGACAAATGAGAAAACTTAACGCCGAGAGGTCAATGCCTCATAACCCCAATTTTCTAGTCACTGTTGGATCTAGGTTATTCAGATCGACAGTGTAAAAACCTTACAGTTGCCACCCTTAAGTGCCATGCCATTATGTGGCAGATATTCCGAGAAATTCACGAGTGCTATCCATGTTGTAGGGTTAAACCAATAACCTAGATAATTGATGCACAATAACTATGGAGTACAACAAGATCTATTTTGGTGGACATTTGTACCTCCTCGGGTGGCGGTAAAGAAATCAAATGAAAAACATTAGGTTTAGTCCTAATTACTTGCATTAAGGTTATAAATATAAGTTGCGGTTAATATTACAGTGTAACGAAAAATTAATAGTTTACATATAAGTGGTTTAGTTGGGTTTTAAATTGACGTGTTTAATTAAAACCTTTTAAAATGGACGTATACTGATTTTAATTATTATGAGTATGGTAATAAAAGCTTTTTTTTTTTTATGAATGCATCTATGGTTGTGACACAGGAAATTGTTGTAGATCCAACATTGAGAATTTCACTTGATGTACTCTTTTAGTCAGATGGACTCCTTGTCCAATTTTCATTTGTGAAGCCATGCAACTTCAGTTCCTTTGTTTATTTGTACCATAATCCATATTGGGTAGTGCCTCTGAGGTATCGTAAAACATGCTTTGCTGACTTCCAATTCAATTTGTTCAACTTCACCATAGCTTGACTCAATTGGTTGTCTGCATAACACATTTATGGTTGTGTTCACAAGATATATCAGTGAACCCACTAGTTGTTGGTAAATGGTAGCATCAAACTCTTCACCTGAAGTGGCATTCTCCTTCCTCCAATTGGTAGCTAGAGATGTCTCCATGGGATTAAAACTCTCCATGTGAAATATTTGCAGTATCTTGGTGGAATACTTGCCTTGAGACACAAACAATTCCCCATCACCTTGCCATACTTCCATCTCAAGGAAGTAGTACATGAGACCCATGTATTTCATCTCAAATTCCCTTTTGAGGTCCTGCTTGCAAGAGATAATCAACTCCTCATCACCTGTCAATATTAAATCATGAACATATAAAACAATGATAATCAATTTACCTTCTACAAAATTATGATAGAGGTTCACATCTGCTTCACTTTTGGTGAAGACCAATCCACTGGGATAACTTTAGATCCGAGTGTACCATGCTTGGGGCGCCTGTTTCAAACCATACAATTCTCTCTTGGGTTTGCACACATGCAACTCTCGATCATATGTCTCATATCCTTATGGTTTCTCTATGTAAATTTCCTCCTTAACAATACCGTTGAGAAAGACGGTCTTCACATCCATCTAGTGGATTTTCCACCCCATCTGCACAACTAGTGCAAGAATTGATCTAATGGATGAATACCTTGCTACGAGATAAAATGTTTCCTCATAGTCAATTTCCTCAACTTGAGAGAATCCTTTGGCCACAAATCTAGCCTTATACTTCTCTATTCTTCTATTTGTTGCATGCTTAACTTTGAAGATCCATTTCGAACCCATAACTGATTTCCCTACTAGCCTCTATACCATCTCTCATACATTATTCTTCATGATGGATTCATATTTTTCCACCATTTCATCAACCCAAAATAATTGTTCAACTGCTTCCTCAAAAGAGGATGGCCCAGTCTCTACAAGCTTAGTCATTAGAGCCATCTAGCCAATGTACCTCTCAGGGGATCTCCTTTGTCTGTGCAAATTTGAAGGAGCTCCCACATTCTCCCTCACAACCTGCACCAGTATTTCAACTTCCTTGGTTTTTTTTATACCTTATCTGGATGGTTCTGATTGAGTGGATGTCTCCACTCTGCCTCCTCTATGCTTCTCGATTTGTGGTTGCTCCACAACTTCCTAAGGCTCCTCTTGACACTCCTTTGGAGTTTAAAGTTCCTCCTCTAGTGGGGTTTGAAGCTTCATCTCAAGAGAGCATCTCATTGATTTCTCCTCATAAAAAATTACATCCTTTCATACAACTGTCATTCTGAGGGAAGGTAAGTACACTTGGTAATTATGTGGAGTTTCGATGTAACACACAAAAACTACCAACTTTGTTGTCTCCACTCTGCCTCCTCTATGCTTCTCGATTTGCGGTTGCTCCACAACTTCCTAAGGCTCCTCTTGACACTCCTTTGGAGTTGAAAGTTCCTCCTCTAGTGGGGTTGGAAGCTTCATCTCAAGAGAGCATCTCATTGATTTCTCCTCATAAAAAATTACATCCTTTCATACAATTGTCATTCTGAGAGAAGGTAAGTACACCTGGTAATTATGTGGAGTTTTGATGTAACACACAAAAACTACCAACTTTGTTGTCGGCTCAAGTTTTTTGCTCAAATATTTGGAGGCATGATAGTAAACATAGGCTTCAAAAATTTTGAAATTAGACACATTCAAATTTCTCTCCGAGAAGGTCTCCTTTGGTGTAGTCATGCCTAGAATCCGATCAGGACTCTGGTTTTGCAAGTATATTGTATTGTTACATGCCTTTGCCGACAAATGCAGTGGCAAGCCTTGGTCATTTAGCATAGCTCTTGCAACTCCCATAATGCTCAGGTTCTTTCTCTTAGCTACCCCATTTTGTTGTGGGTTGTGGGGAGCTATTAGTTCTCTTATAATTCCTTCTTTGGCACAAAATTCCTTTAAGTCTTTCGAAACATACTCAGCTCAGTTGTCACTCTTAAGAGACTTCATCTTCTTGCCAGTCTCTTTCTCAATTAGTGCCTTGAATTCTACAAATTTTGAGAACGTCTCATCCTTATTTTGCATGAAGAAGATCCAACACTTTTTGTTGAAAATGATAACAAGAAATGTTGAAAATGGCACCAAGAAAGATTCTAATTTAATTTTTCCTTGAATTAAATTAGAATAAAATTGTAATTCCACATCACAATACAACTTGTACGAGTTAACTAAGTTAGTATGGATTAGTTGGTTTAGTTAATTCGAGTTGAGGGTCTAACTTAAGTCATGTCGAGTGTATCCTACATTGTAGGAGCCTTGGTTGAGTTTAGTTTGAGTTGTAATTAATTAAATCAATTTATTTGAGGTAAAATCAGTTTTACTAGTTCAAACTGATGGAGGAAATGGTGAGAGGTCAAAGAGTAAAACTTGGACTTGAACCACATCAAATGATCAATTAGATAACTGATGATTCACTCATAAATAACTCATGCATGTATTTTATGAGAAATACCCAGTTGAGACTGGAGTTCAAGGGTGGTGTACTATTAGTTTTATAGTCATCCAAATTGTACAGATGGTACATGATGTCAGAGGAATGCCCTAAATACCCAGTTGAGACTGGAGTTCAAGGGTGGTGTACTATCAGTTGTATAGTCATCCAAATTGTACAGTTGGTACATGATGTCAGAGGAATGCCCTAGATGTATTGCGCAATTCATGTTGATAATTTCCCTAATTAATAGGGGCTAATTACCTAATGAAACAACGCAAGGGAATAGAGATCATGGAGGGTAGAAAATTGGTTAAGTATTGGCCAAGGCTTGTCTAGGAATTAGTGAGAAAGATAGAGATAGTGTAGAGATTTATCTGGGTGGAGAAAAGCATTGTAATTTTCTCATATTTTCTGACTTATTCAATATACAAATAGCGTGGTTTTTTAACTGAGGCTTTTCCAGGAAATCTTTGCGTAATGTGTGATTGAAATTCTTTCTCTTTCATGTTTTGTGATTTTGTGATAATAATTGGTAGAGTAGATTCAAGTACACTGTTTTAGCATATTACAATTATCAGTTATCTACATGGATTTTCTGCATGGTATCGATGTAGGTATCACTATAGAAGTGAATAATACGAGTTTTTTACTTGCAGGAGGAACAAGTTTTACATATTTCCTCACTAGAGCTAGCAGTAGGATCAAGATGGTGTTCTATGGTTCTAGGCTCGAGTATGCCCTTGAGGGTAGCTCAAATTACATTTCATGGAGAGATCAGATGGAAGCAGTCTTGGAAGACAATCGATTGAAGTAGTGTATTGACAAGGAGATCCAAAAACCTGCTGTAGCGATGCACATACACTAACAGAGTGGAAGAAATGTGTAACAAAGGCCAAAAAGATTCTATTGGAAGGAGTTCAAGATCATATCGTCTCGAACCTCCATGGAAATGAAACTCCATATGAAATGTGGAAGGCCTTAACATATTTGTTTCAGAACAATAGTGACCATAGGAAGTTGGCACTGAAGGACAAGCTGACGAAAATCAAGATGGAGAAGGGAAACACAATACAAAAGTACTTGACCAAGTTTACCAATGTTGGGATGAGCTTGGAAGTGTTGGTGTTACAATTTCCAAAGATGCTCTGGTTAGCCTAACACTTATAGGCCTTCCCAATAGATAACACAACTATGAGGATTCAGTAAATGGGAGGGAGAAGCTACCATAGTGGGAGCGTTTGTGGTCCGACTTGGTGAAAGAAGAGATAAGGTAGAACACTAGAGATGGAAGCTCATCCATAGAAGTGGAAGATAATTTTGCATTAGTCAACAAAGAAAAGAAAGCCAAGGGAAAGATGTACCAAGGCGAGGAGGGAAAGAAGATAGACTTGTACAACATCAAGTGTTTTCAGTGTCATGAGTTCAGGCACTATGCCACGAAATTTCCATAGAAGAAGGCAAGGAAGAACGATCCTGCAGTAGTAGTAGCAGGTGAAGCTCCAGCTTCACAATTCGAGCTTGATTTCACTCTCATTGCATGCATGAAAAGCACTTTAATGGGATGCATGTGGTATCTTGACAACGATGCCTCGTTCCATATGACAGGGAATAAAGATCTCTTCAGTGACTTGGAGGAGAAAGACCTCAAGAAGAACATAAAGTTTGGAGACAATGGTAGGTATAACGCGACAAATATCGATACAATTAATTTTCGGAGGGATTCTGGATCCCTTCTCAGACTCACAAATATATTGTTTGTTCCAGGACTAAAGAAGAATCTTGTTTACGTTACGGTATTGGAAGATCGTGGCTACGACGTGATATTTAGCAAAGGGAAGGTTTTCCTTAGACACATCACCACGGGACAGTTGAATCGGATCGGTGTGTGAGTCAAGAGCCTATATGCACTTGAGGTACAAGATGCATGCAAATCCTTAAGGAGCAAGGCAAAGGTTAGAGACTTGATGGTTGAGAGGGAGCATGAATTACCTCTCAACATGAAACCTAGAAAGAAACCTCAACAAGTTGTGGAGCAACCACAATTCAAGAAGCAAAGAGGAGGCCAAGTGGAGACATCAACTCAAGTAGAGACCTTGTAATATTCCAAAATTTGCATGCAACAAATTGGAATATTAATTTTTGCTGATTTCACTTAGGAGAAGAATAAATGGGTAAGGAGGCCCATGCATAATAAAAATCTAAATAAATCCCTCATAGTATGAAAGGGGATCATTATTGGAGCTGGATTTCACACCCTCATGTGTAAACATGATCATTTGCAGGTGGACAAGGTTAAGTTTGACCAAGTCAACAGCGCTGGGGTAGGAGGTGGAGACCACTTAGAGAAACAACGCAATATGAATGGGAAGAGGTTTCTTTGGTAAAGGAAACCCTAATAAGCGGGACCCATGGTGAGAGGGATCTCACTTGTTTAAAAGGAGGACAAGGCAGCCATTGTTTCTCATGTTGAAGATTATTGATCTCTTTGTCTGTTTAGACTTTGTGCATTCACCTGCTGTTCAACAGAGTTGCAGTGCTGCTTAGCACAAGGATTTCCTATTTAGGGATTCTTCTCCTTTCTTGAGAGGCCTCTTGAAGGAATTTTACTGATTTTCCTCATATCCAGGCTTGAGGCCAAACATCCTCCTCCAATGCAGCGTTATTTCTGCAGCAGAATAATGTTGTGTTGCAGGGTATTGCAGTGAGGGTTCACAACACCTCTTCCACTACTTGTTTTTCAGAGGAGGAGTCTCTCTTTCCTTTGAGAGATCAGTTTGGAAGCCCTTGGAGCTTATTGCAGACCTTGGTATTGGGCCAACTCATTCCCTTGCCCCTACAATGCAGTTTCCTTCAGTGACTACATTATTTCTAGTGAGCATTTGCAGTGGGGCTTTGCAGATTGTTTGGAGGGTGAGATCTTCAGTGATAGGATCAGCCTTTCACTTGGAAGATCCCTTGGAGGAGGTCTATTCAGCTGGTGCATCATCTTTAGCCTTCTTCATCCATTTACAGTTTCTGAGTTGCAGCTGCTACCCAGCAACTCCGACATTTTTCCACTTTTTGTATATTTCAGCCAATCCTTCTAAGGATTGTTGTATTATTGTTTTCAGGGGTTGAGAGCTTGCTCCCCCATTTATTTGATCCATATATTGTCATATCCTTGTATTGATATCATCTCTGCAGCAGTGTCTCTTATAAAATGCGCAATCATAGCCTGGGTTTATACATATACATTAGTATTTTCCAATTCCTTGTACATGTGTTGTTGAGGCTTGCATTGCCTTGCTTGAGAGATTGTTTCCTCAAGGATTTGTACTTTCTTTACTGCTATAACATCACTTGTTGGTTAATTTCATCTTCATCTATTCAGTGCCATTAAAATAACACCGGTTCTCCATTATATGTTCTTGCATTTGCTGCAGTCCCATCATTGGGCACTTTCTCAAGACAACTAGGTGTGGGAGATCTGTTTAACCCACCTAGAGGGATTTATTTTGAGCCACCTATTAGATTTCAGTCTTAGATGCATTGATCTAAGATATCCAGGTCCTGGTTTCAAATCCTGTAGCATCCATTCCTGGAAAATGCGTTTTCCAGTCATGCCTTGCTAGTTGTTCCAAAGTTGGAATATTACAGTGGTATCATAGCAAATTTCTTGGCTCAGCCTGTGAGTCTCAGCCCAAGAATATCAGAATGATGAAGAAGATGAGATTACTCTCATCAGTGTTCAGAAATAAGAAGAGCCTCTCCAAAGAGGAGGAGAAAGAAGAAGAGTAAGGACCATGCACTTCCTATTCTCATCGAGAAGAAGACAAGCATGAAGGACACTTGGATCATCAGATTCTAAGTGAATACCTTGTTGAGTACAAATCTCAACCTAGAGCCTTCACGGAGACTCTAGCTTTTCCACAATTCATCCAGTGGAAGGAAGAGAAGATACCATGCAACAAAAGAGATATCAAAGGAAATAGATTCATATTGTCTACATTTGATGGGTCAACTACAACAAGAGCTTGTGCAAGAAAGCTTGAGGCATTCTTCCTACTACATCCAGTGGTAGAGAGGGAGGCAGTAGAAGTTGCAACGTTTCACTTGGAGGGTGAAGCCAATGTTTGGTGGCTTAGTCACTTGAGCCATGTAAGGGTGAATACTTTCGCAGAGTTCACTCAAGGGTTGATTAGAACCTTTGATGAAGAGAGATCAAAGGAGAGAAGGCCCACACCACCATGGGAGGAGACATGTACCAACGCTGTCATAGTCTTGGAAGAGCAGTCTTCTACATCTACAAATGGGGCAGCCATTTCATTGGAGGAAAGAACTATTGCAGCCATACAAGGAGATCCCAAGTTCCATCAAGGTATGAATGGAGTTCCACTTTCTATTTCAGCAAATCTTTTTTGTGGGAGTTCATATTTAATTGACCAAGAATCATCATACACTGCTAACCTAGAGCAGCAAGATTGTACTGCACTGTGCAACATGGAAACATTCAAGGAGGAAATAAGCCATCATCCTCATGAGCCATTGTTGGATTGCATATCACACTTGAGGTTGGGGTTTGAAGACTTGAAGGGAAGGATGGAAGATAGTAGACATCTTGAAGTGAGAAATTCTCTCTTTTTTATATGACCCTTTCTCAATGAGCTCCTCTCAGCTCAAAGAGAAACTTCTACTTTCAGCAAATCCAAGACCTCGTTGGTTTTGGAGGAATATTGTTGAGAAGGATATTTCATGGAGATATTTCATTAGAGGTGCACTCCAACACATCATGGAGTGCAAGGATTTTCTTCCTTTCTCACACTTGAATCTTCATGGATTCAAGGAGGAGCAGGTAGAAGATGGAGGACATCTTAGGATAGATAACATCTCTCATGCTTGTGTTGTAAATTCCTTGAGCCATACACATCATTATGGGAGGTTTTTGATTACCACCTATTTGGGTCCTTATGGGATCAAATTGATCCTTGAGAAGATTGCATGTCAAAATCCCATGAAGTGCAAAGACAAGAATCTGATTTGGGAGGATGGTAGCTCTCATGGGAGGAGTACCAAGATAGAGGATGGAAGGAGACATCCACAATTGATTGACTGGAAGTGGATGGAGAGCAAGAAGTTGGTGAGATACTTGCAAATTTATGATACCGAGCAGTAAGAGGCTTGGTTGCACTGGTTACTCATGAAAGAGTTTGGTTGTCATCCTCTTTCTAAGGGTATATGGCAGGATACTTGCATCTTTGAGCAACAGAGAGTATGGATGCATGGTGTTGGTATGATCTTCATATCATTCATTGTGCTTTCATCACATGATTTGTATGATGGAAGTATGGGGAGGCAGCAAAATATTTTGTTGCTTTGCTTGTTCTTGGGAGAGCAAGAGCAGATTTGCTCTCACACTTTGCATGATGTTGCAAGAATAAGAGATGGAATTATCTCCTTGGCCTTAGATGATTAAGAGTTACTTCCACCTTGGGAGGAACTTGTTATGTGTAACAACATTATGGGAGATATCTTTGAAAAGAAGCATGTCAAAGAACGAAGCTATGAGTTGGAAAAAGCTTATTTGCAGAGGCCAACAACACTGTCACTTGGGGGCTTGGGGTTATTGATGGAGTATCCCCAGGATCCTTCACACTTGATGCACTTGGTGAACAAGGAGGTGGTGAGAATGATGGAGTAGTGGATGGAAACATCTATTACATTGGAATGATCTTACTTGCTATGGTCCTCTTGACTTGGATTACCAAGTATAAGAAGGGTGGTCTTCATGCAGCGTATGGTTCATTCATTTTCATGGGAGTGTGTCATAACACTATGGAGGAGTCATTCATATACACATGCATCATATTACTCTCAACACATGGTAAGGATATTGTTTTTGCATCCATGGATTATCTACCACAACATTTGGATACTCTTACCATTCATATTCAGTGCATTGCTCTACAAGAAGGCAAGCTTTTCATTGAGCTCCATGGGACTCAATGTTAGCTCCCCGTAATTTTCTAGATTGATTGAGATACAAATTAACAAGGGTAACATCAAACTAAGCTTTAGAGCTCTAGGTTTAGCCCTCCTAGTCTCAGAGAGGGATCTCTCAATATGTTGTAAGGATATAGCTTGATGCTTTAAAGAGGTTGATTTTTAGGCTAGATGTTAAGTGTAAGGTATTTTGATTGTTTTTGGTTGGATATTATACTTTGATAGATTTTAGATAGGAAACATGGAAGATTGTTAAGTTATTGGGAAATGGAGTCTAACAAGGGCCAGATAAGTTCATCAATGGTGTTAAGAGAATTTACAGGGCAAGTTTACTTGGTTGGTGGATCTTTTAAGGTTATGATGGATTTATGAAATGGACATTAAAGCTTGAGAACAAAAAACTAATAAAGGGATGAAACCGAATCCTTTATATACTTGTAAACTGAGGGAGTTAGAAAATTGATAAGAACAACAAGAGAATCAAAGGCATAATCAGAACCTATTCCATTTGATTTCAGACTGAAAATAGATAATTAACCAAGACAAACATTCAGGTAAAAAACTTAGAAAGGTAAGAAACTTATCCAACTTTCAGAGCTTTTATCATCTAGAGCAGAAAAACATTTAAGATACACAAGTAACTATAACCATAGAAGGAGAGAAAAATCTAACATCCAAAGTTACAGCTATAAGGTTTCCTTAAAACAATTTAGCTAAGTAAAGGCAAAGAGCATGATTTTAAACAGACTTCTTTGAGAAACCTAAACAAAGCTGATTTAAAGAGATAATTCTAAGAATAGAATATTTCAATGGCAACAATATGCAGGGTTAACCATAAATCATAATTGATGCTAACTGATCTAAATTATTCAAGAAATGGACAAGCTAAGAACTTGTTAGAGAGAAAATAAATGATTTCTCTAATGTATCTTAGCAGAAGAAAACATTAAGGCAGTGAAGGACAAACAGATTTAAGGTGCCATTAGAAAACATTTCTTAATCTAAATTCTTTATCCTACTGCAACATAGCAATATGGAAAACATAATGGAAAACTAGAAAACGTAAACAAAAGAAAACTTCACCATCAACCAAGCCTATGGATCCTGCAAGCAATCCTTCTCCATCAACAAGAAAATCAGATCATGCATAAGTTCCAAGACATCAATTTCTCTTCAAGAGCTTCAAAGGACTGTGTATTATTCCAGCATCAGTCATCAAAATCCAACATTTACAATGAGTTCCAATGCAGTATTTATATTGCAAATGAGGAGGCGAAACTCTTTTAGGGTTCAAAATGTTATTAATGACAGAGTAAATATGTTCCTAGCCTTGAAAACCATGCAAGGCCTAAGGTAGGAACATGTGTGCAACTACTTCTTTGATAATAACTCTGTCTTAACTGTAGGAGAAAAAGTTGACTTTGAGGCTTTATCCTCATTTTTATAATAACTGCCTTGACAGTTTAAAATATATTCTTTGGTGTAATAACTGCTGATTTTCTTTACAGATAAAGGGTGGGCCAAAGGTGTCAGTTTGATTTATCAAATGAAATAACTACTCCCTTCATTGATGTTTTCGAGGCCTTTTAGCCTAATTTTCCTTCATTTCATCACTAAACAATACTTTTGGCCTAACTCTGCTTTAGGCCTTCTTTAATCATCTTTCGGGCTTTTTACTGTGTTGAATGATTTAGCTTTGAATCCTTTGTCTTTCACTGCGCTTTATCCATAATCTGCACGGTTTAAGTTCTTGATCTTCTTGTTTTTGACTTTAACCTTTAACCTTTGTTTAACCTGCCTCACTGTCTTTTCTCTGTTTTCCGTTAAATCATTCATTTATTTCTTAACCCTTTGACATTTATTTTTCGGCCCTTTATATTTAATCCTCGATTTAAAAGGGTTAATCTCTGTTTCTACAAACTTAATCTTTGATTAAGCCCTTCAGTCTCCTGTCTTCATTTCTTTATCATTTCCTCTGACTGTTCTTCGTTTACTATGTGCAGGGGTTCTTTGATTCCATTGATGGTTATGACTCATCAATATAACCTTCAGATAAAACCCTTTATTTTTTTTATTCGTATATCTGGCCCTTTGGATCGTCATCCAAAAGCTCTTTGTCACTCAATTTGACTGTGGGATGGCCTGCGAACTTTGGGCTGCCATTAAAACCTGCAACATAAACAATTTATTAAATGAAACCCTGCATTTGTGGTTGACTGATTTAGGAGTTCGGGGCGTCGGAGCGATGTACAGAGGAGCGGGATATGCATGGAGGAAGGGTTTATGGGCGAAAAAACGCACAAAACGGGTTTTAAAACAGTTTTGGCGCGAAAAATGGGAAAGGTGGTTTTGCAAAAATCACTGGCGGTTTTCGCGCTGCCCATGAGCGGTTAGCGGTTTTGCCTTGGGGGAATGTGATACGCATCGGAAGCTGACACGTATCCCCCGTAAAACCACCAGTTTTGCGTTGATAACGCGTGATTAAATTTTTGGAGAAACGAGCGCGAAAGAGCGTGCGGATCGTTGGATCTGGGGCTGTAGATCCAACGGCGGAGAGGGCACGCGATGGGGAAAGGTGCGCGGTGTAAGGGGGATGGTGGATACAGGTGGCAGACGGGGATTGGATGAGCGACAGAGTAGTGGGAGGTGGGCCATTGGTCGTGACATCAACTAATGCGTCGCGGAGCGGGCTGGGTTGATCGCCGGGGTTGAATGTTAAGATCTTGTGGGAGCTGTTAGATCTTGATGATTGACGGTCATGATTTGTCAAGGGATGAAACGGTAAATGATGGGTCGAGAAATGAGAATAAGGAAAGGGCATCTGATGGCCATTGGATCTGGGATCAAAGGAAGTAGTGAATGGGGTTGGGAGAATGGGTGATGGAGGAAACGAGATCGTTGTTGGATCGTTGTGACGATCAATGACTAAGATTTGTTGTGGGGGGGCTATGAAGGTATGGACCATTTTCCTGCCTTGTGCCTCTGTAGTAAATCCTGGCCGTTCATCTAATTTTCTTTGCAGTCAAACATTTCAACTGTGGGGGCACCAAAGGGTTGACCTGTGGATTGAAAAGGTGGTCGCGAGTGAAATGGAAAGGTGACGACCGTTGGATCGTGGTGATCGATGGTCGAGGACGTGTAAGAGAATTGCTATTGGGGTGGAAGGTTTGCAAAGGAAATGAGGGTTTATAAAGGAATGGGTGTCGAGGGTTTTAGCCAATGGCCACAGGATTTGGTTTTATGAGGAGAAGAGGCGGAGGGTTTAAGCCCTCGGGGGATCGCATCGGCGGGGAAAACAAAGAATGGGACCGAGGAAATGCCGATGCGATGAAGTGCCAACGGTTCTCGGTTGTGTTATATGGAGAAGGGGCTGATGTTTTTAAGCCCGTAGGGGCTTAAAGATTTATGTGTTTACAAATGGGCGGATAATAAGCCTAGAAAGAGGGTTTTTTAAGCTTTTTAAGGTTTCCAATAAGGGCAAAGAGGGTATTTTTAAACCAAAAAAAGGGTTTTTGATGATTTAAAAAGGGTTTTTTAGGGAAAATGGAGGATATTGAAGAGGAAAAAATGACTTTTTAGCAGGGAAAAATGACTGTTTGGATAAGTGAAAATGAGTGAAAATGGGTAGATATGATGGAGGTGAAAAATGGGAGATATAGCCTAAAAAAAACTTCTTTTTGAGATGGTAGGATAACTTGGAGGATTTAAGTGAAAATATTCAGTGAATTGATAGACTTAGGATAATGAAGGCTGTGAGATTTCTAGAACTCATAATGTTTCTACAATATTGTTTCTAGAAATATGGGATTGAAAACTTAGTCATCTTTGGATAAAATAAAAAATTATGGATGACTAACAGTGGCTCCACTTGGGGAGGACAACTTTAGGTGTCCAGAACCTCAGTTTATCAATCTCCGGCTTTTAGCAGACCAGTGTCTTATCCATTGGGCAAAATTTCTTTGTTTTCTTACTAATCTTTCTTTTGAAAAAGACAACTTCTTGACAATCTGCAATATATATTCCTTTCACATAGCATCTTTACCTACCCAAATCTACTTATCCTAGCATTTTTTCTTCTTTTTGAGTGCACTTGAACTGGAAAAATCTTTTACATAAACATTTTATTCTTTTCAAAAATAGGAAGAACTGATCTATTGCTACCCTTATAACCTCCATGTGTCCAGATTGAACAATTGAACTTAACAATTCTCTACATAAGCTACTATCTGTCAAGATTAAGCTGTTTGACAGATCTGCATTCTCTATATTCTAAAACAAAAATTTAAAACATAGCTAAATCAAGATTAAACAGTATGATTTGCTATGGTGTCTATGGCTTTATGTACAAGCTGCACATTGACTTTATTTGCAGAAAAATAAAACAAAATTATGAAGGCTTAAGATCTGAAAATTATAAACATTCTTCTATTCTTTTTCCAGCTCTGGCTTTGATCTGTTTAGAGCTATCTTTTTCTTTCTTTTCTTTGGTTCATATTTTGAGCATGTTTGAACCATTTTTTCTTCTATCCTAATCTATTCTACTGATAAACCAATATTAAAATGTTTGGAAAATCTTCTTCACTAACCTATCAGCATGAAATTCAAATTTACTCAATCATGTTTAGGCTGTATGATTGAATAATTACAAGTAGTGGCATTTGAGCTTGCACACAAACATTATTTTGCATAAAAGTAAATTAGAAAGATAAGGCCATGATTTTTCTTTTGTGAGGCATCCTTATCTATCTCTTTGGTTCTGTTTTAAGCATGTGGAACCAATATCTTTTCAATCCCCTAATCTATCTTTCTTTGAATAAGTTAAGTCTTGAAATAACGTTTTATCAATCAAAGTTTCTACTAACTTATCAACATAAATTTAAAGCGTGTTCAGCCATGATTACGTTAGATAACTAAACAATATATCCCTTTGAATCAGTAGTGGCATTTAGACTAGCTCACTTTCAGAAATTTTCTTTTTTGGGTATGGGGCTGTACCTTTTCTTCTAACTTCCCTCTTTTTCCTTTTTCTATTGTTTTTGTGTTTTTCATTTTAAAATTTAAAAAACAATGTTATATACAATGAAAAAGTTTTGAAACTAAGATTCTTGGCAGAAATAGTGCTTGAGAATCCTGCCATTGACAAGACCTCCAAATAGATCTCCTCCATTCAATTCTTGCAGGAAGAATGCATTATGACCTCTGATAGAATGAATGATGTAGGGCCCTTTCCACAGATTCTCAAATTTTCCATGTTTTCCCTTTTCTTCCCTTCTAGAATCCCATTTTAGAACTACATTTCCAATTTGGAAATAATTTTCTTTAGTCCTCTTGTCAAATAACTTCTTGATGCTTTCTTGGACTATTTGTGTTCTCTTATATAATTTCTCTCTGGATCGCTGTAAATGAATAGTCTGGTTGATTCTTCTCTGCATATCATTCTCTTCAGTTTGTACTTCTTGAAGAAGTTTCATGACTAGAACTCCTAAGGATGTTGGGAAGACTGCATCCATACCATAAACTAGCTGATAGGGAGACATATTTATTGATTTTTTGGTGGTTAATCTATCAGCCCATAAAGCTTGAATAATATTACTATGCCATGATTTCTGATTCCGCTCCAGCAATTTTTTGATAATATTAACAAGGCTTTCGTTGGAGGATTCAACTAATCCATTCCCTTAGTGATAGTAGGCAGTATAATGACCCAATGTGATATGATATTTATAGCAGAAGTCAACCATTTTTTTAGACTTGAAAGCAACAACATTATCTGTGATAAATTTTCTAGGACAACCAAATCTGGATAGTATGTTAGTTTCAAAGAACTTGATACAGACAAAGTCAGTAATATTCCGAGAAGGTATGGCTTCTATCCACTTGGTAAAATAATTAGTGGCAATGAGGATCCACTTATGTTGGGTTGAATAATATGGGTGAATTTCCCCAATGAAGTCCAAACCCCATTGTTGAAAGGGAGCCTCAACAATGATAGGCTGCAAAGGTAGTGGTAAGAGTTTTCTCCTTCCATCAAAGATTTGGCACTTGTGGCAAGACATGACTAACTTATGGGTGTCTGGGAAGAGGGTGGGCTAATAGTATCCAGCCCTGAGGATCTTGTTTGCTGTGGTCTTCCAGTTAAGATGTCCTCCACATTCTCCCTCATGTAGCTCATGCATAATTTTTTCTGCATCAACCTCAAGTAAACATTTAAGCAATATTCCAACAACATTTTTCCAATACAAAACTCCATCTAATATATAATAATTTAAAGCCTTATGTTTGAAAAATCTAGCTTTTGTTTTTGACAAAGGAGGAACATTCAGATAAAGCAACACATATATGATGTCAGCATACCAAGGAGAGTTCATGAATGTTTCTTCAATGAATGGTGCTGTGCATTCTTCTATCTCTTCCAAAATATCAACCATGTTTATATCTAAGACTTGGAATTTTGACTCAGCCATGAGTTTTTCTAATCCCTGCCCTTTGATGAGTTTGGTGGGCTTGATCTCTAAGTCATATTCTAAAATGGTAGCAATCCACTTGCCTCTTTTACCATCAGGGTCCTGATTAAGTATATCTTTGACAAACGTGTTTGGGACAAAGGCTATGATATGTGAATGAAAAATATAAACTATAAAATCCTTCAAAGCTTTGATTAAGGCAAAGGCTTGTTTCTCCATAATGTTATACTTTAGAGAGGCATCCCTTAAGGCTTTTTTGAAGAAAGCTATGGGCTGCTCTTGCCCCATGATGTTCTTTTACAACAATATTGCTGCCACAGTATGTTCAGAGGCAAAGGAGAAAATGTAAAAGTCCTTGGTGAAGTCAGGGCTGATTAAGACTGGTGTTTGTGTGAGTGCTTGTTTTACTAGCTCAAAAGATTGTTTTTCTTCCATATTCCACTTCACTCCTACTTCCTTTTTCAACATATTCGTGATATTTCTTAGGAGCTCAGCAAGATTATGGATGAATCTTCTTAGGAAGTTAATATTTAATGTTCCTGGGATGGCTGATTTTTAGTATGCCATCAATCCTTTTAGGGTCTACATTGATTCCCTCTTTAGAAATTATGTGGCCAAAAATTTTTCTTTCTCGGAGACCAAAGAGTGTCTTTTTGGGATTCAAAGACAAGCCATATTTCCTACATTTATCAAAAACTTTTCTCAAGTGGACTAAGTGCTCCTCATCAGTGTTAGAGTAGACAGTGATGTCATCAAGGTATATGACTATGAAGTAACCTATGTCTTCTAAAAAAGATATGTCCATTGACCTTTGGAAAGTATCCCCTGCATTCATTAAACCGAATGACATTTTAACATACATGAACGTACCCCAAGGTGTAGTGAAAGCAGTTTTAAGTTGGTAACTTAGAAAGACTAGAACTTGGTTATAACCTGAGAAGCCATCTAGTAATGAGATTCTTTGTGAACCAACTACCTTTTGGAGTATGTGATGCATCTTAGGCAAGGGGTAATTGTCTTTCAAGGAGGTTTTGTTCAAATTTCTGAAGTCAATACAAAGCCTAATTTCCCCGGTCTTTTTCCTAACAGACACAAGGTTGGACACCCATTCTGAGTATCGGACAGGGACTATGATCCCGACATCGTACATATTTTTGATTTATTTCTCAACTGAGGGTAACAAGAGGGGGTTTATTCTTCTCAACTTTTGTTTAAATGGTTTCTGATTTTCTTTGAGAGGAATTTTATGTTGGATGATTTTGGTGTCATAGGATTTCAAGTATTCATACCCCCAAGCAAACACATCTTTAAATTCTCTAAAAAGCTCAATGTATTTCTATTTTGTGTGAGGTGGGAGAGTTTTGGATAGCTTGATTATTTTGGGCTCTTTCATCCCTCCAATGTTACACTCTTCTATATTTGTTTCAATGGGTTCCATCTTGGGTTTTTTAGCTACATCATTAAAATCAAACAACTCTTCTAGTGGTGTAAGGCCTCTTGGAAAGGTGTCATCTTTGTACTGTAGAATTTCAAATTCTCTTTGATCTGATTTATCAAATACTTCTGCAACACAAGGGTTTTGAAGGTGGTTTATATCATCATCAAAGAGTAGCTCTATTTTTGGAGTTTCTTTTTCAGCAGACTTATTTCTTTCAAATCTCAAACTCTGTTTTGAACTTGAAAAGTCATTTTTGGATTTCAGAAAATCATCTATTTGGTCATCATTGTCAAACACTTGCCAATGGTTCAAGTTGTCTGGTACAGTAGGCCTATTCTTTATTTTGATGAGGCATTGATTATTTTCATGAGGTAAAGGGCAATTGCTGGCAGCAAAGGCAAGCTCATTGGTAAGGCAGTTTTGGGCCCTAGGGATGAAAGTAAGCTCATATTTCTCAAAGGTTTTGAGAAGGTCTAGGGAAACATTTCTATATTCCCTTAACCTAGGGTTCTTGGCTGAATATTCTCCCTTAATTTGATTGATGATTAGTTCAGAATCTCCTTGGATCAAGATTTTCTTGGCTTTGAGATTTTTAAGTAAGTATAGACCAATAAGGAGAGCCTCATACTCTGCAACATTATTGGTGCATTGAAAATCTAACCTATAGGAATGGCCTTCATTTGTGTTGTGGATCCAAATTCCAGCCCCTGATCCGGCCTTACCATAAGAACCATCAAAGCTCATATGCCAAAGGGTGTCAATTTCAGTTTTGTCAATGTTCTGTACTTCGGGGCTGCTAGAGTTTTGGGAGTCATTTTCTTGATTAGAGAGCTGGTTTGATTGTTCTGGGGAACTTAGTTCTCTCTCATTGTCTTTCACTTGTTCACTTATATAATTTTCATTGTACAGGATGAAGGAGTCGAGGTCTGAGTGAATGGAATAAACTGGTGTGTTATTTGGCCTATCTATGTTACTCACCATGTATTTCATGTGGGATTCCCGGTACAATATTCTTGTTTGATTGAAGACTGGGATGGTGGCATAGGTCATGTCCTGAAGGCTGCCCTGGAGTTTGCCCCCCCATAATCTAGATAAAAACATGCCATACTTTTGGGGAATTTTAGCCACAACTATATCCATTACTAGACTCTTAGCGGGGATTTGTACCAGATTGACACACAGATCCTTGATTAGGCCCAGACACTTAACTCTACTGGAATCAAAAGAATACAAGTATTTGTATGGATTTGTGATTTATAGGCCCAATATATCCATCACAACCTTTGGCATGAGATTGTGTGAGGCACCGGAGTCTATCATAGCATTATGCATAATTTTGTCATGTATGTTCAGACTTACATAGAAAGGAGGGACTGCTCCTTCTTGATATCTTCCCTCTACTTTAGGACCAAACAACAGTTCTAGTTTATCATCAGTTAAGTTTAGGGTATCAATATCCTTGCCTATGTTTAACACTTTGAAAATATGGGATCCATATATCTCTTGGGTTACCAATTCAGTGAGGGGTATATTGATCTTGATTTTGGCAATCTCCCCCTCAAAATTGAAAGGTGCAAGTGTCTTTATTGCATTTACATCAGTTTTATCAGCCATGAAATTTTCTGTTTTTTTAATTTGCTAATTTTGATTTGATGGTTTGGACAGTAAGGTTTTTTCAGGGCCACTATTTGAAGTACTAGGGCAGTTTGAATCATTACTAGGCTGGCTAGTATTTTTCTTGTTTATTTCAGTTTTCTTAGCCATAGTATTTGTGTTTTCTGCTGTCTTTTTAGGGATAGGTTCAGAGGTTTTTCTAACAACAGTGTTTGGATGATATGTTTTAGGAACATCTTGACTCTTCTTGCTCCTAAGGTTATAATGCTTATGGACTTCCATTATGGCATTCTCAAATCCTAATCTATAGTCTTTGGAATCTTCATATGATTTCTCATTTGGTTTTGAAGAAAACATCCTTTGTTCTTCTTTAGTAAGGAATGTGTTATCCTCATCATCCGAAACCTATGACATTTACATGGTCTTCTTCCAACTACTAAGGCTCTCTTTCTTCTTCATCTACATAGTTGTCTTGGAAAGGGGGTCTGATTTGTTGGTCACTCTCTCTTTGTCTGATTTAAGGAGGGTCTCTTTTAAAATTCTGGTTTCTATTTCTGTTTTGAAGATTGGCTTTATTTTCCCTAGGAGGTGTTCTCTGATTCAAACTGAATTTTTCCATCATGCGCTCCATTGTCTTAACTATGGAGTCAAGTTTGGTTTTGGAAGAGGAGGGTGCAGGTGTTGTGTCATCTCTATAAGTCACCCTTTTTTCTGATCTCACCCTAGCCCTTTTCTCAATCAAATTGGCCTCTACAATTACAACCCACTTTTGCATGTCTTCTAGAGTTTGGTAATCTCTCTCCCTTAGTTGATAGGCCATATCAGCATCAAAGCCTTTAGGATATTTTACTAAGGCCAAGCATTGGGGAGGTTTCATGTGAGGTGGGAGAGCGTTGTAAACACTGTTAAACCTAGTGGAGTAGTCATGAACACTTTCTCCCAGATTTCTCTTAAGATTGTTATACTCGGACAAAATTTGGAGGGGGTTCTTCTTAATTTCCCATTTGTTCACAAAGGTTTGGTATAGAGTAGGGAGATTAGGAATGCTGTTGGGAGGCAAGTCTTTAAACCATTTCTTGGGTTCTCCCCCTAGGCTCTGAGCAAAAATCCTCATTTTTATGGTTTCTTCTTCTATCTCCATATAGTCAAAAGCATCATTAATTCTATCTACATGTTTTTGAGTAGTAATGGATTCAATCCCTAAGAAGTAAGGGATTTTGGACTGATAGTCATTTTGAAAAGGTAATAGTGGTTGTTGTAGAGCCAGTGGAGCATACAAGGCTGCCGTGATGGGAGGGAAAGGAAACAAAGGCTGATTTACAAGGGTAGGATTTGTGAGAGGAGGAGGAGGATGGAGTGAGGTGGTTTGCACACTAGTGGTATGGATGGGTGTAGTTGAGGTACTTGGACCAGAAGACTGATTCTGAGTGGATTTGAGATAAAAAGGGCTGAAGTGATGCAGAAGCTGAAAATCAGGTGGAGTGGAAGGATAAGCTTCTCTACTGGGGCTTTGCTGCAAATCTACGGGCTCAAAGTCAGCTTGGTCAACCCTACTTTGTGACTTGGTCCTAAATAGGTTCTTGGTATGGTGCAAATAAAACTGAGGATCTTGTGAAACTGTAAGGTGTTCCAGTGAAGAACTTTCTCTATGGATGGTCCTAACAGTGGGTGAGTTTCCAGCTTTAGGATTTTGCCATAAAATATTTTCTGGGTTATCAACTATGGTAGGAGGATTTGGGTCTGGGTGTGATCTGGTATAGATACTTCACGAAGCCAGATCTCTTTATCCGCACAAGGTATAACTAGGCCTTAAAAACTATTTTGGACTAATTTGACACAATCCTAGAACAACCTATGGGACTAGTGGGATGAGGAAGGCCTACTGGAGGCTAATGGAGTCCCCAGGTGGATGTTTTTTTGAAATTTTGAAGATATGTATACAATGGTCCACCACCAAATTCAAGATAAAAAATATATCTAGGGAGTAATTTTGGGTTTTTAGTTTCCTTATGCAGCTTTAAGGTTAATGAGTATCCCCTAACTAAGTCATTATCTTGCTAGGATGATAAAATAATTAGTTTCTAATCTAGCTATGGGTTGGTTTTTAAGTCAAACTAGGGATGTATATGAGTCTATAAGAGTTTGTCAGGCCACCATGATCGCCACTATGTTAGCTCCCCGTAATTTTCTAGATTGATTGAGATACAAATTGACAAGGGTAACATCAAACCAAGCTTTAGAGCTCTAGGATTTAGCCCTCCTAGTCTCAGAGAGGGATCTCTCAATATGTTTGTAAGGATATATCTTGATGCTTTAAAGAGGTTGATTTTTAGGCTAGATGTTAAGTGCAAGGTATTTTGATTGTTTTTGGTTGGTATGAAACTTTGATAGATTTTAGATAGGAGACATGGAAGATTGTTAAGTTATTGGGCAATGGAGTCTAACAAGGTCCAGATAAGTTCATCAATGGAGTTAAGAGAATTTGCAGGGCAATTTTACTTGGTTGGTGGATCTTTTAAGGTTATGTTGGATTTATGAAATGGACATTAAATTTTGAGAACAACAAACTAAGAAAGGGCTGAAACCGAATTCTTTATATACTTGTAAACTGAGGGAGTTAGAAAATTGATAAGAACAATAAGAGAATCAAAGGCATAAGCAGAATCTAATCCATTTGATTTCAGACTGAAAACAGATAATTAACCAAGACAAACATTCATGTAAAAAAATTAGAAAGGTAAGAAACTTATCCAACTTTCAGAGCTTTTATCATATAGAGCAGAAAAACATTTAAGATACACAAGTAACTATAACCATAGAAGGAGAGAAAACTCTAACATCAAAAGTTACAGCTATAAGGTTTCCTTAAAACAATTCTAGCTAAGTAAAGGCAAAGAGCATGATTTTAAACAGACTTCTTTGACAAACCTAGACAAAGCTGCTTTAAAGAGATAATTCTAAGAACATAATATTTCAGTGGCAACAATATGCAGGGCTAACCATAAATCATAATTGATGCTAACTGATCTAAATTATTCAAGATATGGAAAAGCTAAGAACTTGTTAGAGAGAAAATAAATGATTTCTCTAATGTATCTTAGCAGAAGAAAACATTAAGGCAGTGAAGGACAAACAGATTTAAGGTGCCATTAGAAAACATTTCTTAATATAAATTATTTATCCTACTGCAACATAGCAAGATGGAAAACATAATGGAAAACTGGAAAACATAAACAAAAGAAAACTTCACCATAAACCAAGCCTATGGATCCTGCAAGAAATCCTTCTCCATCAACAAGCAAATCAAATCATGCATGAGTTCCAAGACATCAATTTCTCTTCAAGAGCTTTAAAGGACTATGCATTATTCCAGCACTAGTCATCAAAATCCAACATTTACAATGAGTTCCAATGCAGTATTTATACTGCAAATGAGGAGGTGGAACTCTTCTAGGGTTCAAAATTTTATTAATGACAGAGTAAATACATTCCCAGCCTTGAAAACCATGCAAGGCCTAAGGTAGGAACATGTGTGCAACTACTTCTCTGCTAATAACTCTGTCTTAACTGTAGGAGAAAAAGTTGACTTTGAGGCTTTATCCTCATCTTTATAATAACTGCCTCGAAAGTTTAAAATATATTCTTTGGTGTAATAGCTGTTGATTTGTTTTACAGATAAAGGGCGGGCCAAAGGTGTCAGTTCGATTTATCAAATGAAATAACTGCTCCCTTGTAATATTCTCATATTTTTTGACTTATGCAATATACATAGAACATGGTTTTTAGTTGCGGATTTCCCCAAAAAAACATTGTGTAATGTGTGATTCAAATTCCTTCTCTTTCATTTTTTGTGATTTTGTGATCGTAATTAGTTTTCGCAATTGGTACAGTAAATTCAAGTATATTTTTTTAGCATATTAAAATTATAAGTTTAAATCTACGTGTATTTTCTACATGGTATCGAAGTAGGAATTGCTATAGAAGAGAAGAATACGAGTTTGTACTTGCAAGAGGAGCAAGTTTTGTAGAACTAATATTTAAGAGCTAGTAGTAGGATCAATATGGCGTTCTATGTTCTAAGGCTTCAGTATGCCCTTGAGGGTTGATCGAATGACATTTCCTAGAGAGACTGAATAGAAGTAGTCATGGAAGACAATGGATTGAAAGAGTTTATTTACAAGGACATCCTGAAACCAACTTCGAATGATGCACAAGGTATCGCAGCATGGATGAAGTGCGTAGAAAAGGATAGAATGAATATTGTAAGGAGTTCGAGATCTTATTGTCTTGAACCTCCATGGAAAGGAAACTACATATGAAATGTGGAAGGAATTAATAGATTTGTTTCAGAACAACATTGACCACATGAAGCTAACACTGAAGGAAAAGCTTAGGAAAATCAATATGGAGAAGGGTGACACAATACCAAAGTACTTGACCAAGTTCACTCAATGTCGGGATGAGCTTGGAAGTGTTGGTGTTAAAGTTTCCAAGGATGATCTGGTGAGCTTAACACTTCTAGGACTTCCCAAGAGCTAGAAAAACTATCAGGAGAAGCTACCAAAGTGGGAGCGTTTGAGGTCCAAATTGGTGCAAGAAGAGATTCAGAAAAACACCAGAGATCGATCTTTATTAAAGCATGATGATGAGGAGAACCATGCCTTAGCCGGAAAGGTGAAGAAACGGAAAGGGAATTCATCCCATTCCAAATCAAATTCTGGTAAGGTAAGCAAGAAGAAGGACATATTGAAGATTGAATGTTTTCACTATCACGAGATGAGACATTGATGAAGAGTTCATAAATTTTGCTCAAAATTCAAAGTTATAGGATCAGATTGAAACCATGATGGTTGCGTAGATCTCATCTTCCTGATTCTAGTGCCGCAAACAGTTCGAAAAACCGATGTCGTATGAGGAAGATATTGCATTCTGATCAAATTGGCAAACATGTAAAATTACGAAAGTTTGACCAAGTTTGACTGGGATGCACAGTCAACAAAGTGGATGCAAATTCAGAAAAAGGGAATATTCCTTCCACTGGACCAATCGCTGGTTGAAAAGTGTCATTGTACTATTTGGGGTACGGGTTGAAGAGCCAATCAGAGGGTGCCACGTGGCTAGCCCTAAGGGTGCCACATGGCCCTGAAACTGCGTGTTAAAATTTTATGAGAGGCAGCAGGGATCAACCCCCTGACCTCCCTCCAGGAATGCGTGCACCTTGCCAACTGTTATACATAATGGTTCTTAACCATATTAGGCGACGGGTTACATTTATGGTGTATAGCAATAATGTTTGGGGGTTGGGAACCGCTTGCAGTCCCAACCCACCAGTGGTCCCCATGACATGTATCACATGGAAAAGTTAACAACTCCAACCGAGTGGATAAATTCGAACCTGACGTCAATCGAACCGTGGTTTCACCTTTTAACCGCAGTTTTGAACGGGAGTTCCGCTAACCGCTGAGCTTTTTAACGGTTTGGGGGTGCGCATGTGGCCACCACCCTACCGTTAAATTAATGCGCAGTCTATTTCTGCGGTGGAGTTAGGGGCGCGCCATTTTTGGCAGTCTGCCCAGATTTAGCTCGAGTTAACTGGAGTTCTCCACTTTTAGTGGAGTTTTCCTAGGAGATACTGGAAAAAAGTGTAGGAGGCTCAATTTTCGATGATTATGAGTGAATGAGGAGTCATTTTTGACTAATTGGAGCATTTTGAAGCCATTGGTGCAGAGAAAACAACCATTAGAGCATTGTAACTACATGTAATAGAAATTTTTTTAGCATAATGAAAGATGGACAAGCCATTGGGAGCTGGACCAACAGATGTAGCCTAGGAGGGGTGAACTGCTTCATTATGCTTGCTGTGTAAATTTCATGTGGTGACTTATTTAACTGTTTTACATTGCTGTTCAGTGTTATTTATGCTTCTAATTCAATAAAAATCATCTACAAATCATGGAAAAACTCCTTAATCCTTATGCAAACTAATGAGGCAATTATGCACATGTTTTTAAAACTGAAAGACACTTAGCAAACCAAAAATAATACAATAATTTCAGATCAGATTGGTATCAGAGCTAGAGTTTTTATCTGGTGTTGTTTAGTGCAAATAATTGTTTAACTGTTTGCAAGTTTTAGATGCTTACAAGGCTCAAGCTGAAAAGGGGAGAAGGAAAAACAATGGAAGCAGGAGGGTCTCAAAAGGAGCCAAATCAAATGAGAGCAAGATTGCCACAATCTCCACCACCTAGTTCACCTCCTAAAGAAGAAGAAGCTCAATTAAGCATGCCTCATGAGGAAGGAGAAATCCATGAAGAAGTTGACCCTAAGGAGGAAGAAAGAGTGTTTAGGAAAGCATTTCTTGACATGACTGAGATGGTTATAATTCTTTATCAAGAAAGGAATGAGAGACTGGAAGAAGAAGGATCTAAAATCCAAAAGGAAGGACAAGGATATTTAGGAGGTCAACATGATGAAGACAATTCAAATAAGGGAAATGGAGGAAATGGAGAGCCACCATATTCACCTTCATCATCATCATCATCATCTTCTACTTCTTCTTCAATACATCAGCCACACAATTCCAAGAGCATTGGTAAATCTCATTTATTAAGACTTGATGTTAAGTTCGAATTGCCAATGTTTAATGGTGAAGTAAATGTAGACAAGCTATATAATTGGATTCGACAATTGGAGGTCTATTTGAGAATACAGAACCTTCAAGATGATGATACAAAAATTTAATTAGCTTCTTTGAGAATGGAAGATGCAACTCTTGTTGGTGGGAAGCCAAGACAAAGGAGGAAATCAAGAAACATGGTAAGATTATTCTATCATGGTCAGATTTTATTGCTGCTATTAAACAACAGTTTTATCCATTAGCTCATATGCAGAAATCCATCATGAACTGGAATAACTTTAGGTAGTTAAAGGGACAAAATGTGCAAGAATACACCCAGGAATTTAGGAGAAGAGCTCTTCTATTAGGGGTGGATTTGCAGAGCCAAGACACTTTGCTAAAGTAAATAAGAGGCTTACATAGCTACCGAAAACATACTATACTCATGTTTAACCCCACTAGTCTAGATGAAGTTTGTGTTTAGGCCACACATCTAGAAGCTAGAGGGAAGAAAATTTCTAAAGAGGGTAGGAAGAAACCTTTTAAGGCTAAAGCCAAGGAAAAGACCTCAAAAGGTAAAAACAAAAAGAATGCATCTATTAAGAAAGAGGGAGAAAAATTTACTTGTAAACGTTGTTCAAAAGAAGGCATTGATGAAACTCATTGTTGGAAATTAAATCCTGAATTGAGGCCAAAGAAACCCAACAAAAAAGGGAAACATAAAACTATTGCTACGACTCAACATGATTTAGGATCTGATTCAGGCGATGAAACTAAAATTAAAACCATGGGATTGAAGAAACATGAAGGGAAAAGTAATTGAAACTAAATCCAGTACTAGTACATCAATATGTCACATAAACACTCCAAATGAAGAAGAAAGAATATAACTGTTTCATGTGAGGGTCATATCCAAGCATACCAAGATTGACACACTGTTTGATAGTGGGTAAAAAAAAAACTTAATCTCTGAATATTTGGTTAAAAAACTTAACCTTGCAACCATACCACATCCAAAACCATATCCATTGGGTTGGATTTGTAAGGATGCAAATCTACAGGTTTCAAAGAAATGTATATTGAGGTTTGCAATCACTGCAAGCTTTGTTGACACAGTTGAATTAGATGTGGTTCCGCTTGACATAATTGGTATTGTATTAGGGAGTCCTTACTTGTATGAAAAGTAAGATATTTTCTATCTCCATAAGAACAAGTATCATTTATTCAAAGATGACGAGGAGTTCATTGTTAGAGCACTTCGCAAGAAGACAAACATTGCTTTGGTAAATGCTGGGCAAGTAAAGAGGCTAGTAAATTCAAGTAAGAATTTTGTTCTTCTTATGATTAAGCCTAAAGCTGATATTAATCATGAATATTTTGAAGGATGTGATCATAAGTTGAAATCAGAATTATATGATGTGGTTAATGGACATCATGAGATGTTTCAGGAGCCATCAGGATTGTCTCCAAAAGGGAAATTCAACATGAGATTCAGTTGCAGCAAGATAGTCCTCTTCCAAACATCGATATGTATCGCATGTTGATAGTGGAGAATGCTGAAATAAAGAAGCAAATCAAAGAGATGTTGGATAAAGGAATCATAAGGCCAAGCACCTCGCCATGTGGTTCACCCATAGTCTTGATACCAAAGAAAGATGAGACTTAGCGCGTGTGTAGATTTTTGAGCTTTGAACAAAATTACGGTAAAAAATAATTACCCACTCCCAAGAATAAATGATTTGCTTGATCAGCTGTAAGAATTTTTTTTTTCACTAAGTTAGATTTACGAAGTGGATATTATTAAGTAATAATTGCAGAATGTGATATATGGAAAACTACATTCAAAACCAAACAAGGACTCTTTGAGTGGCTAGTTATGCCTTTTGGTTTATGTAATGCACCGAAAACTTTTATGCGAGTTATGGATAATGTTTTGTGACCATTCCTTGATGAATTTGTTATTGTGTACTTAGATGACATTTTAATTTTCAGCAAAACAAGAGAAGATCATGTCATGCATGTGAATAGAGTGCTTGATATTTTGAAGAAAGAGAAATTGTTTCTTAAGATGTCAAAATGTGAGTTTGGAAATAATTCTTTGGTCTATTTGGGACATATTATAGGAGGAGGAGATTTGAGGATTGATCCTTCTAAATTGGAGGCCATTGTGAATTGGCCCACACCCAAAATAGTTACCGAGGTAATAAGTTTCTTAGGTGTAGCTCAATATTGGAGGAAGTTTATTGCTAGCTTTTCTTCCATCACAACTCCTATGCATGCAGTGAAAAGTGTGAAGAAAGGCTTCCAATGGGGAGGCAAACAACAACAAGCTTTCGAAGCTTTAAAAGACAAGATAAGTTCAGCTCCAGTCCTTGCAATACCAAATTTGAGACAACCATTCGAGATACAAACTGATGTTAGTGACTATGCCATGGGTACAATACTTTTGCAGCATGGTAAGCCTATCGCCTTTCATTCAGAAAATTTTAATGGTGTTGTGACTAATTATCGTACATATGACAAAGAACTATATGCGTTGGTACAAAGTGTTAAGAAGTGGAAACACTACTTGATGGGTAAAGAGACTATTGTACACAATGATCACCAACCATTACAGTACTTGCAGTCACAAACAAAATTGCATCAATCAAGACATTTCAGGTGGATGGGATTTATTCAACAATTTCACTTGGTTATAAGGTACAAAAAAGGTATATTCAATAAATTTTTAGAAATGGTTTCGAGACCAATAATTAGTGCTTATACTTTACTAAAAAATGATTCTGTTGTACATGAGAGTCACACAGGACAATATGCACATGACATTGATTTCCCAGATGTGTATGCTAGTTTGAGTGAAGGGAATCAAGTTGAAGAAAAAGATTATCACATGCATAAAAATTGCTTTTTCATTTGGGCAAGCTATGTATTCAACAAGGAGAGAGGCTAAGTGTCGTGAGAGAAGATCATTCTTCTCTTATTGCTGGACACTTTGGGGTAAGCAAAACAGTGACGCATCTATAGAGGTATTGTTATTGGCCTCACATGATAGATAGTGTGTCACGTTTTATAAGAGGTTGTTCTATGTGTGCAACAAGTAAGCCTAGTAATAAGAAGCTTGGATTGTACACGCCACTACCAGTACCATCAAGGCCATGGGAGAGCGTCTCCATGGACTTTGTTGGAGGTCTACCTATGTCAAGAAAGCAATATGATTATCTTTTTGTAGTTGTGGATAGATTTAGTAAAATGTGTATACTTATGCCATGTAAGAAAACCATTACTGCTGAACTTTATTTTCAAAATGTTTGGGTTCATTTTGGATTGCCCACTTCTATTGTTAGTGACAGAGATTCTAGGTTTATTGGGAATTTTTGGTCAAATCTATGGAGAATGATGGACACAAAATTGAAAAAAAGTACCGCTTTTCATCCACAAACAGATGGACAAACCAAAGTGGTGAACATAAAACTTGTGCATCTATTGAGAGGATATTGCAGCAAACATCCTACGTTGTGGGATGAATAACTGCATTACATTCAACACGCTTACAACTGGGCAAAGCACTCTTCAACACAAACCTCACCTTTTGAAGTATGCTTTGGGTATTTTCAAAAATTTCCATTGGACTTCATCTTTGGGAAGGATGTTGCAATTGATGGCCATAGTGATATTGATAAGGCTCGAAAGTTCATTGAGAAAATTCAGATGATACATCAACAAGTTCAAGAACAACTTGAGAAAAGTAAAAACAAATATAAAGAGAGGCATGACAAACACCTGGTTGATCACAAGTTTCAAGAGGAGATGAGGTATGGTTGCACATTAGCAAAGAAAGGATGCAAGGGGAAGGTAAAAATCTCAAACCCATTCGCTATGGTCCTTTCAAGGTCATAAAAAAAGTTGTTAATAATGCATTCCAACTTAATTTTCCTTCTTACATGCGAATGTATTCAATTGTTAATGTTTAAAACTTATGCTTGTATGATCCTCCTTTGATCAATGATCAAGGAAGTGATGTTCAACTACCTTCTATTGAATATTTCTCACCAGAATTTATGGGATGAGCTCAAAGAAGATACAATTCTTGATAGGAGGACAATAGCATCAAAGAGGGTAAGTGTTGACTACATTCGAGTTGGGCTCAAAGGCACTAAACCAAGCAAGGCAAAATGGATGGAGATTGGAAAGGTGAGGGAGCTGTACCCTCATCTATTGAACAAGTAATCAAGTCTTTTAGGGTCCAAAAGCTTCCTAATGGGGAGGAATGCTCAGGAGTTCATAACTTTTTCTAAAAATTCAAAGTTACAGGATTGCATTGAAACCAGGATGGTTGCGTAGATCTCATCTTCCTGATTTCGGTGCCGTGAATGGTTCGAAAAACTGATGTCATATGAGGAAGAAATTGCGTTATGATCGAATTGGCAAACATGTAAAATTATAGTAGTTTGACTAGGTTTGACTGGGATGCACAGTCAGCAAAGTAGATGCACAGTCAGAAAAAAAGGGAATATTCCTTCCACTGGACCAATCACTAGTTGCAAAGTGTCATTGTACTATTTGGGGTACGGGTTGAAGAGCTAATCAGAGGGTGCCACGTGGCTAGCCCTGAGGTCGCTACGTGGCCCTGAAACTACATGTTAAAATTTTATGAGAGGCAGCAAGGCTCGAACCCCTGACCTCCCTCTGGGCACTCGCACACCTTGCCAACTGCTCTACGCAATGGTTCTTAACCATATTAGGTGACATGTTACATTTATGGTGTATAGCAATCATGTTTGGGGATTCAGAGCTGCCGACGGTCCCAACCCGTGAGCGGTCCTCGAGATATGTATCACATCGCAATGTTAACAACTCCAACCTCACGGATAAATGCTAGCTCGATGGCAATCGAACTGTGGTTCGATCTTTTAACCAC
This sequence comes from Pinus albicaulis, assembly GCA_034641835.2. Taxonomy (NCBI): domain Eukaryota; kingdom Viridiplantae; phylum Streptophyta; class Pinopsida; order Pinales; family Pinaceae; genus Pinus; species Pinus albicaulis. Next base: position 39,270,962 of record CM076576.1, read on the forward strand.
AATTTTGAATGGGAGTTCTACTAACTGCTAGGATTTAGAACGGTTTGGGGGTGCGCATGTGTCCAACGCCCAATAATTAAATTAAATGCGTAGTCTATTTCAGTGGAGGAGTTAGGGGCACGCCATTTTTTGTGGTCTGCACAGATTTAGCTTGAGTTAACTGGAGTTCTCCACTTTTAATGGAGTTTTCCTAAGAGATACTGGGCAAAAGTGTAGGAGGCTCAATTTTCGACGATTCTGAGTGAATGAAGAGTCATTTTTGAATAATTGGAGCATTCTAAAGCCATTGGTGTGGAGAAAAAAATAATTAAAGCACCGTGATTACATGTAATAACAAAATTTTGAGCATAATGAAAGATGGACAAGCCATTGGGAGCTAGACTAGTAGATGTAGCCCAGGAGGGGTGAACTACTTCATCATGCATATTGTGTAAATTTCATGTGGTGACTTATTTATCTGTTTTATACCATTGTTTAGTGTTATTTATGCTTCTAATTCACTAAAAATCATCTACAAGTCATGGAAAAAATCCTTAATCCTTATGCAAACTAATGATGCAATTATGCACATGTTTTTAAAACTAAAAGAAACTTAGCATAAAAAAACTAATACAGTCATTTCAGATCGGAAACTATGCCATGAAGTGTCCACAGAAGTAGGCTAACAAGAATCCTTCAAGAGGAGTGGTAGGTGAAGCTATTGCTTCACAATTTGAGTTGTATTTGACCCTCATCGCATACATGGTGTCATCGACGATGGGTTCTATGTGGTACCTACATAGTGGAGCCTCATTCCATATGAACGACAACAAAGAGTTCTTCAATGACTTGAAGGAGAAGGACCTCTAGATGCACATCGAGTGATCTGAATGAGAATATTAGTTTTTCTTGCTAAGATCCAATTGAGTATATAAACAAAGTGCTCTAGGATGATGATGTTTATTGCAATTTTAACATGAGTTTTTATGTAAATTTCATGACCAAATTAACATAAACAAAACAATGAACAACAACATCCAACAGACATGAAGATCACCATAAAAAGTAACACAATAACACATGATGAAGGAGTTCACCCCACCTGGGCTACGTCTCCTTGGTCCAACTTCCAATGGCTTGTCCCTCTACTATTATGCTCAAAATTATGATTACATATGTTTACAATGCTCATACAGGTCTGAAACCTATTCGATCAGCTCCAGAATGCCCAAAAATGCCTGTGTAACCTCTTTCTGCATTGAATTTGGAAAAAAAATAAGTTATGACTTCCCCAAGTTTCTGCACTATTCGCTCCACATTTTCCCCAAAATCCAACATCATCCTACAAATCTTCCTGGAATCCAGCTAACTTAGCGCCAATTTCACCAAAAACCGTGAGAAATTGTCGCCGCACCAATTTTCCCAATAACGCTTAGAAGTTAGATTTTAAACCATATTAGATATGGTTAAATAAATGTTTATTTATTTATTTTTATAAAAAAAAATCATTGGCAGTTTGAGGACCGAAAAATTTGTGGTTTACTGTGGACACATGTCATGGTTCATTTTTGGTTATGGTTAAGGACAGGGGCGTGGGGCTAGCCTCCCGTTCGTGGTCCCGCCTCCGGCGGTCATAAGGGTTGGGGCTAGACCCGGGCCCCCAACCCCCAATGCACATTTAATATGTAATTAAAACTATATGAAACCCATAAAATTTAATAACTAAATGCGCTATGTGACAATAAATATTATTCGTGGTTTTGAAAAGGTCACAGGTTCGACCCCCAATGCCTCTACTTGGCCTCCCACATAATTTTGGTGGCCCTTGGGCTGCCACGTGGTAGGCCCTGGCTAAGCCACGTGGCAGCCTATGGTTGGCCACCATCCCAACCAATGCAAACACGCCATGTCAGTGCCTCCAAATACCAATATAAGGATGCCAAGTTTCATCACTTCATTTTTCGGAGGAAAAATCACTTTGACCATTCAAACTGCCACATGGGATTGCCCAGTCAGTTGTACAGACTGCTAACTGGGCTGTCCTGAATTTTTTTTAAAATTTTCATGTTTGACAAAGTGGACAAAACATGTTTTTGGGAGCATACGGTGTCAGTTTTATGTGAAACAAGTTGCGTCAGATTCAAAACAACGATATCTACGCGGTCGTTCAAGTTCCACACCGTTTTGACAACTTTAATTTTTGAGAATAATTTTGAACACCTGATAACTCCTCCCCACTAGAAGATTTTGGACCCCAAAAGATCACTTTCAATTTTTCAACAGATGAGGGTAAAATTCCCTCACCTTACAATCTCGGTCCATTTGGCCTTATAAGGATTTGTGCCTTTGAGCCCCACACGAAGGTAGTCTACACTCCCTCATTTGATTTCCTTGTTCTTTGATGAAGAATTATGTCTTGCTGAAGCTCATCAAGGTATTCAAGAGAAAATTCTTCAATAGAAGGAATTTGAACCTGTTCTTTTTGATCTTCAATCAAATAAGGCTCATACAACCTCAAGTTCTCAACATTAAAATCAAAGTAAATTGAAACATTTAGTAAAGTGCATATGTAATTTGATGTAGTTAAAGAACTATGATTGATATTGTGCAATGGTTTTTATTTTCAATTTTTGTAGCCATGTGTGGCTAGAATGTTCTTTGTTATATATGACATAGTAGATAATTCTTTCAATAGTTATCAAAAAATATGATACAAAGTCGCATTGGCCACTTTGATTTGCGATTTAATGTACTTATATTCCTATGATTACAATTGGGTAGTGATTTTTTATTTGTGTTGTTTTTAGCCATATGCCACTATAATGTTGTGTGTTACTTATAACATAATAGATAATGCTCTCAATGGCTAGCAAAAAATATGATACAAAATCACATTACCCATTTTTGGTCATTGTTATACATACATACATACATACACACATACATACATACATACATACATACATACATACATACATACATACATACATACATACATACATACATACATACATACATACATACATACATACATATATATATATATATATATATATATATATATATATATATATATATATATATATATATATATATATGTATCTATCTGTGTATGTATGTATGTATGTTGCTCTAATTGCATTGAACACAATGTTAGTTTGTCTTTGTACACAAGTGTTGTGTACCTTGCATAAATTCATTGCTACAGTGTTATAAATACTGTTGTAGCTTGCATAAATTGTTGATTATTTTCATGTAGTTTCATTGTAAGTATATCAATCTCTTAATGATCAATGGATGATCATGAATACATTTGAACTATGTATAGGCCACACATGAAAACAAAGTATATAGAAGTAATGTGATTTGTTTTATTGTGTCATAAATCATAGAGAGACAATTTAGATAGAAGTATTCCAAAATCATATATGTATCAAAGAAACTAGATTTTTTATGAAAAAATAAATTACAAGGTGTTTTTGAAAAAAAGAACAATGTGTGGTGTATTTTATTGATCAAAACACTTGCAATTTTTCTTTGGTGCTTCTTTCTACATAGAAACATCAATTATTAGTTTTTCTAGTTTTGATTTTTTTCCATTAAAAAACAAGCCTTAAAAAACAAATATTACATTATCCTAGGAACCCAAATACTTTACATTTTATTTGATAGATGATCTGAAATTGGAGGAGAACTTCTCTTTCCTAAAAACTGACCGTCCTTTGAGTCTTTGCAAGTAAAAATATGTCTTATTATTTCAACAAGTTTTATGGTCTCTTAAAGGATAATGTGCTAGTTTCATGTGAAATTTAAACAAGAAACATATCATTATTTAACTCATAAAGGAAAACATGAAGAGAGACAACACAAAATTTGGTGACAGAGTTCACCCCTCCTAGGATACATCTCCAGGCTTGCTCACAAAGCTGGACCGCTTCATAGATTTCGGTGATAAAAAGCACATAAAGTGTGATGAAAAATGAGTGTCTAGTTTCCCCTTCAAGGAAACTTCTCCTGCAAATTACTATCACTCTAAAAAGCATGAAAACCTACAGTTAGTCATGGAAGAGTCAACGAGAAAAGGGCTCTCACATCAAGACCTTGTACTCCATCTAAAAATGAGCATAACAAGTACAACAATTCCACATTGAAGTACTAAAAGAAAGCTTTCCTCAAGAAGACATAATGAGAAAAAATAAATATGAGCTGCACCATAATTCCACAACTGCTGCAGATAAAATATGAAGGCTAGAAAACCCCTACAAGGTCCTCTCCATGCTCAAAATCCTTCAAAAACTGCTTCAACCTATTGATTTATACTGGCACCCATAAAATCAAATCTAGAAAAAGTCTCTTCAGAAGTGCTCCAATGAATCACAAGAGGCTTCCATTGGATTCAAAATGTCCAAAAACCCCTATCTAGATTCTTTTTGAGCTCCAAAATTACAAAAAAGCATCACGTGATGGCTCTCCCCAAGTTTTTTTTGTTATTAATCCTCCAAATTGGATGAATCTTCTAAGAGAGTGACAATTCTTCGCTTAAATCCACTTGGGAGGCAACAAATTCACCTGCAAAATAGGTTAATTTTTTCGGACGATTAATTTTCCCATTAACCCCCATGCCTGAATTTTAGCTCTGCCTTCGGTCGTACGGACCATGTGGTTGGGGGTCGGGCTAACCGCTTGCCCCTGCCACTCTGCACTGGTCCCTGACGGTTGCGGTCATATGTAACCATAGGGCCGGAGGCCAGGGCTAAAATCTGGCCCTCGTCGCTGTACTATGAGCCCTCTGTCGTGGTTACATGATATGCGATAGGGCTTAGGCCAGGGTCCCATAATCCGCTCCCTCTGCCATCTCCCTACATTATAGTTCTTGGTACGATGGAATATTATATGGCCATGGGCTAGGGCTAGGCCCTGAGCTCCTCATCGCACCTCATGCCATGGTCTCGTGGTAACATAAGTGACCATGGGCCGGGACTAGGCCTTGAGTCCTCCCTCGTTGCTCTTGCCACGGTTCTGTGGGGTGTCGATGACCAGCGGCCAAGGCTTAGTCCCGACCCCTCTCCCCCAACACATATTTGAACAGACTTTAGCATAAATTTAATTGCATAGTAGGGTAAGAAACATGCGCATGGTGTAGTGGTAGAGTTTGGAAATGTTGTTTTACAGGTCACAGTTCTGATCCTGCCGGGCCTGTGGGAATAAACACAATAATTTTAGCCAACCCTGAGGGGCCATGTGGCAGCCTCTAGTTGGGCCACATGGCATCCTCCAATTGGTCAACAAAAAATGACATCACCCAATCAAAAGTGAGCAAATAGACAAATCAAAAACTTACACTTTTCGAGGCCACATTGGTCTTCCTTTTGATCATATTCCCAATTAGCATGCTGACATCAACAGTAAGGACTACCCAGTCATAGTCCTTACTCATCACACCTGCAATTTTTTTAGTTGTTAAGCCAAACGATCTGAACATCATAAATTGAGCATACGATATTAATTTTCAGTGATTCAAGTGGAGTTGGATTTAGAAAACTACAAAGGTAACCACAAACCTACTTTTAAAGTTCGGATAGCTCTTCCAGCTTCAGAGAGGGCTTTCTCTATATGATTTTGATTTTAATGTTTGGATTTAGGCTAGGTATGATAAGACGAAATGGATTTTTTAAAGGTTTGGTTGAAAAGTGCAGGGAAAGTCCACTGGGCATGGAGTCATAAATGTTTGGGTGATCAAACACAAAAATGACAGAGCAACAGTAACAAGGTAGGATAGGAAATTTTTTGTATCTTATAAAATGTCAGCGGGGTGAAAAGAAGAATATGATTTAACTTCAATTAAATATAGAGCATGCTGAAATGAATTCTATACTTAATATCGTAATGAAAACATTGATATTGTTTACAAGCCAAAGCAAATTAGACTTAAGAAAATTCAACCCTTATGCTTCTTGAAACAATAAAAAAAAAACATATGGAAAACTGAGAAAATAAACAATTTTACATGAGAAAGTACATCACTAATTGCTTGACACGAGACTCCTGGAACAAACTCTCTGTATTATTGTAAATTGATCACTTCAGTACAATGCACAATTGTTGTCAAGATGAATCCCCTATATGGACAAAGGCGATCTCTCTAGCCCTAGAGTGGGTCTAGCAACACGAGATAATTTCTAATGTAAAGCTCTCTTAAATAACATTTACAATGTGACAAGAAAAGAAGCAGAAGTACCTTTTTCCCAATGCTACGTTTGAATCCATTGATGATGACGTTGATCCATGATCCTTTTAGGCTCACTCCCTGCTATTGATGGCACGCGAATACCTGCGGATGATCAAGAGGCAACAACAAATGTAATACAATACATAATAATCGTAAATATTAGCTATCAAGTAGATCAAGGAGTACCAAAATATTTGCATAAACAATTAGACATATATAGAAAGAAAACATAAGATGTTTATTGATAAATATAAAAGGAAGAGATTACAACCCAGGCGTTGATGTTGGAGATCTCCTTTGGTGAAAATATAAGTTCTTCACCAAAGCTCTAAAGCATTCCTTCACTCGAACACTTAGGCATTATCACAATGCTAGGATGCAAGGGAACGAGAATTCAGACTAGCCTGAAAATGACCAGCCAAGCTCTAACATTGTTGGGATGAGGGATGTGAATTTATAGGAAGGGAGAAGAGGTTGGGAGCCCATGAAAGGAGGAAGGCCCACTTTTTAAGGGATAAACCCCCATGGATGAGATAAAAGCTTTAAAATTAGAGAGCTCAACTCTAACACCACTGTTTAACAACCAACTCGCCGCCCTGGAACTTCTAGAGGTCGAAGCTTCTCCTCCATTTGAGGAAACACTACCAGAAAGGTATCAACGTGGTTTTCCAGGAAATAAGAGCGCTGGCAGTGCTAAGCCAAAACTGTGAATATGACATTAGCACGAGCATGACACCAGGAAAAGCGATGACCTAGGAAACTAGGAATTTGACCAAGTTTCTTTAGTAATCTTCCAAGGCAGTTTTTTTTGGATCTTCAGGGGATGTATTAACATATTTATTCATGGTGGAAACATTGCACAAGATCTGTCAAGGGGTATTTCAGGATCAGGGACAGGAAAATGATCATGGTGAAAAATTATTTTGTAACATATGCCCCCTAAAGCATGAAGGAATAACATGGAGTGATGGTTGAAATGCCTTATGAACCAAGGCAAAGAGCTCATACCACCTACAGAAAAATATCCAAATCAAACATATTACAATATATGTCATCTCTGGTATGAATATGCCCAATAACATGACTCTATACTAGGAATCAAATAACACATGAACCCACATGATCCGTCTAAAGAGATCATAGAAATGGATTTGCGGTATGGATGCATCCATTCGTATAGATAGGATCATATATATAATCATGACTACTCAATAACTCCCCGTAGCCTCGATAAAAAATCAGATGTGACCCAAGGTCTTCATCGTGATCTAAATCAACCCAATGTACAAATATAGCCATGCGAATAAATGTGTTGGTGTCAAACATGGTAGAAACCACCTGATTATTGGTCAATGATGAAAACCGTTAAGAGGCATGAGAGAGACCACCAATAATGACGATGGACCTCAAGGTACAACAACACAATCTACAAGTGCGAATAAATGTGTTGAATTTGAACACTTGCAGAATCATTTGATCGAAGGCCAATGATGTGAACCTATCATCAAACATGAATAACTTTCCATTGAGGCATGCAAGCCCCAAGGTACTAAACATAAGTTTCTAAATCAACTACTCGGATAATGAACTAAAGTCGACAGGAAGTGATTCGTCGAAGGAGGGCCATGATGATTCCCACATCATCAACATGCGACAACAAATATCTTAAGATGATAAGAGTGATTCGATATTGTAATAGAAGAGGCCATGTAAGCAAAGGATTTTTGACAAAAAGGAATTCTCTTAAACATATTGGTGACACAACTCCGGAGTGTGGCAACATTTGACTCAAATAGGATTAGAGGTCATGTTAAAAAAATTTGGTAATTAAAATGAGAGGCAAACAGATTTCCCAAACCCATGGAGGCAAAGTGACGAACATAGGATGTCCCAAACCTGACACAAACTTGTAGATGAGTGTCATGCCCAAGAGCGACAAGCTGCCCAAAATACACATAGGATGTCTAATTTCAATTTTCCCCCGATATTGCCAACGAGTACCTCTTTAGTTTTTATATCCAGCGTGAAGAGGATATCATATGCTGAGAATGTAATTTCATTCTTCTAATGAATCCATCCTAATAAGTTTAACGAGTCCTAGGAAGGAGGAGCTTAGTCTCGTCATGGTGACAAGTATTTTGTCGTTTAATCTTTAACGAGTCCAACGAAAGGGTAACTCAATGAATTTTCATGTTTAGGAGTTTGAAAAGAAACAAAAATGAAACTCCATCATGTCCCTTTTCATAAATTGCCTCTCGAATCCGAAAAGGTAGAAAAAATATATTCAAGAAAACCTCTTGACCATGTTCGATCAATGTATTCCTTTTTCGTAAATAGTAAATCAAAGCTCGAAAAAGGGGTAAACGTATACTAAGATCATGTCAATTAATTCACTTTAACGAGTTTGAAATGACAAGTACTCGTCAATCTTTTCATTTTTTGAGAGTCATAAAAGAGATGAAAGTTGACTCCAAGGGGGGTTCCTTTTTTCATAAATGTTTACAAAGCCCGAAAAATAGATAAAACACAACTGGTTTACATCAGAGATAATCACCAACTGTGTGAAAGTCCTGTTACTGCAAAAAACAACAAACATAATTGATATCGAGGAAAAAATAATAAAGCATTGGCAAATTTTTTTCAAAAAATATATAAATAGACCAAAAAGTAAATTCATTTTCACTTATTTATTTTGAGAAGAGTATTTAGTCCATTTTCCTCTGAATTTCAAATCAATGGTGTGGCCGATCCAGGATACCATTCATTGATCCGTCAACGTCAGGTAAGAGCTCTAAGCCTCCTCTTCATTTTAATTCCATTCATTTATCATTTAGTTTTAGAATAGGGATATTGGGGGGAGGATTTTAAGCCTCAAAATCGCTCGCGAAGGATTTTGAAATAAGAAATCCAACCATCTCTATGGATAATTTCCAAAATTACTCTGTTGAAAGCTCCTAAAATTCCATTTAAACATGTTTTGTAGGTGTTTTCCTCAGAGATGTCGATTGAATGGAAAGAACGAGGCCATGAGGTGGAATACCACCAAGCATTGCAAGATGAAAATTGTGTCAATGTATTTCGAGATTGTGGTTTGTTGAAATTATTTCAAACATCACCCCTGATAGCTCAACTGGAGTTGCTCCAATATTTGATTAGTATATGGGATGTGGACCGAAAAATATTTTCCATCGGGGAAAAGAGTTGGAATTAGGTGTGATGGACATATATTTCATTACTGGTTTTTCCAGGAGAGGGGAGAGAATCCAACTCTCCAGAGCTCGCGTAGGGGGTGAAAGTACCAACATGCTCATCCAGAGACACTGTCCCAGGGCTCGAAAAACTGAGAGCGGGAAGGGATATATTTCATCTATTACAGTGTTTCCCTCGCACACAATTCTTCACTGCATAACTAGAATGGTAGGAGCCTAGGCGTTGCATGAGGAAACGAAATCTCAGTTCTAGTACTCAGTGGACTATTTGGCCCCAACGATGTTTAACTGGTGCGAGGGGTTACTAGCCAACATGAAGAGCCAGTTGACCAAGTGCAAGGTAGGGCGACTGAAAAAATTTGGGTACTGGTCCATTCTAGTGACCTTATTTTTAGAGAGTACCATTGTTTCAATGTGGTTAGAGATCGATGATCTAGTCTCGAGGGACTCGCGGCTGATGAGATGGTGCGATATTATGCCCCAACAGGATGGGGGCCAACAGATGCATTTCCCGAAAGCCTTTTTCAGTTGGCTGCGTTGTCAAATCGTGGTTGAAGACTATGCATATTATGGCAAGGACTTCAAAGGAGATTCAGATATTCCCATTCCACTAGGCACATAGTGGATTGATGCAGGTAACAATTATTTTTTTAACATTTTTTACTTTTTGAATGTTTTTGTTATGTATTCTGAAATGTAAACTTATGATGTTTTTACAGATATGGGTCCTCAAAGACCTCCTGATATGTCACCGATTGTGCAGAGGGTAGCCCACCCAGTAGAGGATGCTCCTTATGAGGAGGGAGAAGATACACTAGCTAAGTTAGAGCGGAACTTGTTTGGCCTTACGAGAGGCATCCTAGAGTATGCTACTTGATGAGATTCCTTCGTTCCTTCAGAGGCATAAGATCATAGTTCCGGGAAGACTACGTTGATTACTATGGCGAGTGATTCAAGAAGTCACTTGCTACCATGAGGACTGTTGTATCTCAAGAAACAATCCCTTGGCTGTGGTAAGGAATCAATGCTTAAGACATTTTATAAATGTATGTCACAATTACCATATCAAATGGCCTCTATTTAACACCCTTGGAATTCAGTTACTTAATGCCCTCAATAATCTGATATAATGAAAGCCTTCACAATTCCATAAACTGCTGATTTTTGAATGGAATGGAAAGAAAAACTACAAGAGAAACTCAAAATGATATGCTGAAAAAACAAAATCTACCACTTTTAAGTTTCAGAGGAAATTCATGGAGAAAGAGAGAACTTAAAATAATATGCTGTAAACGCAGAATCTATCACTTTAAATTTCTATTAAGAGTTTATGAAGAGAGAAGAGATGAGGTGAAGGAGCGCAAATTAAGGTTATTTAACTCTTACTCATAGATGTAATTAAGAGACAGACTGCTACATTACTTAACTTCATTCAAAGAGGAATATCCACAAAGAGAAACATGAAAGACGTATCAACATTGACAGGTGTAGGAAACTTGATCTTCTTTCATTATTTTCTAAGAGAATTCAGTCATAAACTAATAGTCATCCAGAGATCCAAAACTCGGAACCCATTTTCTTTATTTCTATCTACTTAAATACATCATAGTGGTTCGTAACTGCTAAACTTCTTGAAACTATTCAACTACCTAAATTGTTAATATAACTTGTGCAATCATACTTTAGAGAGAAAATTCAAACTGGAAAATATATATATTTTTTTCCTGAATCTGATGTTGCTAATGCGTCCTCCCAAAGTGCCGAGGTGGCCTTTCTGGTCATGATGCAGTGGCTACATAGCTCTGTAACGACGCCTTCGTGCCCGACTTGACCCAACTGTCATGCTCCTAACGATGCCACTATACGCTTTTCTACCCGACTCTGCCTATGCCCCTATGCTTCAAACGCTGTCGCCTGTATCAACTGCTACTCGAATCTGCCTCTTCTCCTTTTTTCTGCGTCGAGTCACTTACCTGAGTTTGTCTGTCGCGTTCTGCCTATTTCTTCATTGCCAAGGCGTTTCACCGGTTTCACGTTATAACCCTCTTTTCTTCCTCCGACATGGTGTAATACATGAAAATGACTTACTTCCGGATCTGAAAACATTTGGAATTCACTTTTCAAACCACGTTGCATCCGCCCTCACATCACATTTTGTTGCTTTTAGCTTGTCTTTGACACTTATCTTCTAAGTCTCGCGATGCGCGCTATGCGATCGGGTCCCACTGGGTATCGCACATCGGATTTCAAAGACTTTATCACTTACCTCCCGCCGTTATCCTTTAAAATTCACGATTTGCGATTTTGCAATCAGGCCCCACCGTATCGCACATCGCGCTTCGACGAGTATAACATTTACCTTAGCCCTTAAATGTTAAAACTAGAGATGTGCACTATGCGGGTGGGTCCCACTAGGAATCGCACATCGCACTTAGACCACTTTATCATTTACCTCCCGTGCCTATCTTTTGAAACTTGTGGTTTGCGGCTTGTGATTTAATCTCTGCCGTCCAAATCTCCGCACCGGTTCTGCGCTTTGATCCCGACCGTCTGTTTTCCCCTTTGCGGCTCCTCCGAACTCTTAAGTTTTTAAGGGAAATGTGCCCTTTCTATGCCTTTGGGAAATTAGTTCGTTTACTCCACGACGTAACCCTCCCGAACTTATTTAGTGTTCTGCTGCGCTAGTCCCTCCTGAGCTTGTGAATGAGCCTGACTCAACCCTGTCTGGTGTGAAATGTCCTAAATGAGTCCATCAGTCTGGCTCTTGAACTATTCTGCACGTGACCGAGCCCGACTCGACCCACCTTCAAATCTCATCACATAATGTTAAATGTACCAACACATAAATTGAAATTCTTCTATGGCACACAAAATTTTACATTTTCTAACATATATGTTTTTTTGGTGTTTTGAAAAATATTTCAAAGGTAAATGAAAATGAGCCACAACATCTGGCTCCACCTGGGGATAGTGCTTTCTTCCATGGTCGCGCCAAGAACCGCAGAATAGTGACTTATCCATTGGGCATGGAGTCAAATATTTCTTGGTGACATATGAACAATGAGCAATCCGATATTTACAATGGTGGAGTGCTGACTTTTAATGCTGGAAGTAATGCTTCAAATACTGCCCGTTCACAGGCAGCTGTATTGGCTCTCCATATAGAGCTTCCAAAATTAATGTGTTATTTGACCTTTCCTCAAATATTCTGAATGGACCATACCATAGAGGATCAAATTTCCATGATTCCCCTTGTCTTCTCGTCTGGTGTCCTATCTCAGAAACCAGATCTCCTACTTGAAAGATAATTTATTTTACTTTCTTGTCGAATATAGACTTCATATTTTCCTGATAAGTAATCAAATTATCCCTGAATTTGCTTCTGTTTTCAGTTGACTCAATTATTTTGTTCAATCTCCTTACCAGAGCATTAGGCTCTTCCTGAGCTTCTTGAAGGAAAGAAATTATTGGTTTGGCTAGCTGAGTAGGAAAAAATGTTTGAGTTCCATAAAATAGTTCAAAGGGGGGATTTCCAGTAGATCTCTTGGTAGTGACTCGAACTGCCCAGAGGGAAAACTTCAACTTCATATCCCAGTCCTTCTGATTTTCAGCGATTGTATTCTTCAAGATCCTGACCAATGTCTTGTTTGAGGACTTTTCCAATCTGTTCCCTTGAGGGTGATATGCTGTGGAATGTGATAATATTACATTATATGTTTGAAAGAAATTATTGAAACGTGCAGAGTTGAATACCTGGGCATTATCAGTTACAATTTTGAATGCACACCCGAATCTGCTGAAGATGTTTTCCTCCAGAAACTTAATCACTACTTGGTCATTTGCCTTCTTCATGGGTATTGCTTCCACCCATTTTGTAAAATAGTCAGTGGCAGTCATAATCCACTCGATGGTGGATTGATCTCTCTAATAAAATCCAATCCCCATTGCCTGAAAGGTTATTCAATAAATACATGGATGAGAGGTAATGGAGAAAGTTTTTTATTTTCAGCAAAAAAATAACACTTCTGACAACTTTTTACCAATCTATAGATATATGCAAACAAGGTTGGACAATAGAAACCTGACTTGATAATTTTATGAGCAGTGACCTTCCAAATATGGTGTCCTCCACACAGAATTTCATGATATTGTTTGGTGACTTCAACAGATTATGCTTCGGTCAAACATAACAGCAAAATACCAGCAAGATCTTTCCAGTATAGCTTCGCTTCCATGATAACATATGACTGAGATTTCAGCTTGAGAGCTTCGTATTTTATTCTATTTAGTGAAGTCGGGTAGGAAAAGAAACACATGTAATGTAAAATATCTTTATATCAATCATAGCACAAAAATTTATATTGAATACTTGTTTTGGACTTGCTTTTACCTTCTTCACTAACAGCTCCATCCACTTGTGCCAACATATTAATTCCCAAGGCTTGAAAATTTGTCTCTGTCAACTACTTCGCTAACCCCTATCCCTTGACCAGTTTGGTGGGTTTGATGTCCAAATCATACTCTTGGATTTTTGCTATCCATTTCCCCCTTTTTCCTTCAATATCACTTTGGACCAGCACACCTTTCAGAGAAGAATTAGGAACATAAGCAGTTATTTGAGACTATACCACGTAAGTCCTAGAGGATTTCAATGCTTTGACCAAGGCGTATAATTTTTTCTCCAGAATATTGTATTTGAGCTCAACATCTGGGAGGACTTTATTGAAAAATGCAACTGGCTGCTCCTTACTATCTTCATTTTTCTACAACACCACAACAAAAATATTAGTGGGGGATGCAAATGAGAATACCTGAAAGGATTTTTGATAGTCTGGAATAATTAGAACTAGAGCTTCCTACAAATCTTCCTTTATTATAGAAAATTCATCCCTTGCTTCCCTATCCCATTTCATTTCTGCATTTTTCTTCAACATATCTGTTATACTCCTCACAATCTCGGCATAATTGGGCACAAATCTCGTCTGAAAGTTTATGTTTCCCAGGAATCTCTCGATATATTTCTTTCTTCCGGGTAAAGGAATCACCTGAATGGCCTCCAACCTTGTTGGGTCAATCTTCACTCCTTTTTTAGAAACTATGTGACCCAATAATTTACCTTCTTCTAAGGCAAATAAATATTTCTTGGGATTTAATGATAGACCAAACTTTCTGCACTTTTGAATTTTTTTTTGTAAGTGATCCAAGTATTCATCATCTGACCCTGAGAAAACAATTACATCATCCAGGTATATAACTACGGACCTGTCATGTAATGTTCCTAAATTAGCTTCAACTAATTTGGAACATTAATTTTGCCTTATTTATTTTGTATTTCATGCTTAATGAATAAATTGTAAGGGAAGATGTATAATTCCCTTGAAAATCAAGAATAAATCAGTGCCTATGTGAAAAGGGACATATTTAGGCCATTTGAATAAAATATTGCAGGTGTGAAAGGGCCAAGACCACCAAAGGAGATCCTATTTGACCAAGTCAACAACGTTGTCTAGGTTCATTGAACCTCCTTGATGGACTGCGCAATTCTATAAGGGGTTTCCAAATGTGAAAAGAACCAAAGGATGAAAGTGGTTTAGGGTTTTCCAAGAGACTCAAATGTTATAAAAGGAGGATGAAGGCTGATGAGGAGGTTGTTGATCATATTTCATTTTCTGAGCTTGCTAAGGCAACTCCATTTCTCTTTGCTGTTTAGCAAGAGGAAGAGATGATCTCCTGCTTAGGAATCCTCGATCCTTCTTTGAGTAGCTCTTGGAGGGAAGTGAGATATATTGAAACACTATCAGGTTGGAGGCCAAGCTATGCTTGCATTGACAATGCTGGCTCATTGAGGGTTTTGCAGCTACAACAGTTGTAGTAAGTGGAAATTCTAGATCTGCAAGGATCTAGTAGTTTTGAGGGATTTCTCTGAGGGAGGGTGTCTTCTGACCACCCGGAAGAGGATTTCTGTCATATTTCCATTTCATATTTGTATATTATACTTATTTTAACACTCATCCATAGCTACTGCGCAGTCTCCTTTGTCTACTGCGTTATTTCTCATGTACTGCTTCTCTATTGTCTATATTTGTCATTGTACTAGTTTCTGGTGATTGAGGCTTGCCTCTCACCTTGCATATTTATGAATTAGCTTGCTGATATCTCATGTTAAGATTTGATGTATATTATGAATAAATTCATCTTCAGAAATTACTGAAGCTTTCTGCAGTTCTGTGTATAAAAATTTAGATTTACACTTTGTTATTCAGTATTTTGATGAAATCCCAAAGGGATCTTGTAAAGAAGGCTGTGTAGTTTCCAGATCTGGCATGGATCTGATGTTTCAGCCATAAATCTTCTGTAGATATGATATTTCATGTATAACTACTGAAGCACACTTAGTAGGATGCTGTTCAGTTATTTCTGCAACTTTTACATGTATTGCAACTCCTAGATCTGAAGATTTCTTGCTTATTTCTTCATAGAATTCATTGTATTCAAGAAGCTTCATTAAAAGTCTGATTTTCTGTTTCTATGCTGTAACCATGTCTTATGGCTTATTTCCAGTGGCTCTCTGCTGAAAATGCGCAATTATGAAGTGGGTTCTTCTTCATTCCATCAACTCTTCTCTTTAGCTGATTTTTAACTAGTCAACTTCGTGGGAGATCTGTTTAAGGACCTTAAACCCTTTTTTTTCTTCTGAAACTCTGCATGGAGGTCCCACACAGCCTAAAATAAAATAAAACAGCCCTGAGAAGCGTTATTATTGCACCATTTTTCTTATACAAGGTTTCCCCTGAGCCTCTTGCAGTTTTTCCTAGTAGTGGAATTTCCCGCTTCTCTATTGTTTGGTTTTTGCTTCTCTTTGGACCCATTCTTTAGATCTGTAGATATAAGGTTATCAAGGGCATAAAAATCCAAGAGGAGTATGTCATTCCCACACTTTTTGTGTTTCATCAGTCTTCTATAGACAGAGTCTAGAACGGGCTAGGAAGCCTCTGGTTTTCATCCTCTCCTTACAGGTGATATAACCAGTAAATTCCCTACTAGTCTATCCGGGAGTGTAAAAACTCTGGTAAACTTGATAATTATATATTATTATTGATGAAGATGAAAATATGATTACAATGAGGGATCGCCTAGGCTTTAAATATAGCCTCAAGGTGTCCCTTGGCGAAGAGGCATGATATTTGATCATGCCCTTCCACATTAATAACCTAAGATAACTAAATCTAATTAATAACTAATAAAATATACATAACATTGCCCCTCTCTTAAAGATGCTTTGTCCTCAAAGCATATGTAACGATGGACAATGTTGACGAACGCCTGGGTTTCTTGAGC
The DNA here is from genome assembly GCA_034641835.2 of Pinus albicaulis. Classification (NCBI taxonomy): domain Eukaryota; kingdom Viridiplantae; phylum Streptophyta; class Pinopsida; order Pinales; family Pinaceae; genus Pinus; species Pinus albicaulis. Next base: position 39,287,717 of record CM076576.1, read on the forward strand.
GGCGGGCTCTTGCTTCCCACATTTTAAAAAGATCGTGGAGCATATTCTCGAGTTCAACCTTTTGTTGATCTGGATAGTGAAAATATCTGATATCGACAGGGTCGGATCCTGTCTTGAATTTTGGTGACTCGTCGTGGCTCTCTTTTGAAGATAACATTTCTAACTGATGACATTGTACTGTAGATGTTGGCGCTCCTATTTGAATCATCTTCGTCATCAGAGAGGAAGATACGACTTGATTTTCTGGGGCTTGGAATCCATACAACTTGTATTTCTGCCCGTTCCACTTAAAACTTATAAACTGCTTTTGATGGTTGGCAGAATAAGTACCTAGAGTTCGTAGCCATTGAATTCCTAAGACCACATCTACTCCTCGTAATGGAACGGTGTAGAATGGAGATTCTAAATGAAAGTCTTTAATCTGCAATTTGACTTTATGGCATTTTCCTACTTGTTCAATCTTCTTACCATCGGCCACCATTACCTTCATATTAGGCATGGGAAAAGTAAAGAGGTTGAGTCTTTTGGCCATGGCTGAATCTAGAAAATTGTGCGTGCTGCCTGTGTCTATGAAAACCATTACATTGTTTTTCTTAATATGTCCTCTTAACCTTAGGGTTTGAGGTTGTAATATGCCTGTCATAGCTGATAATGACACTTGCGGAATAGTTTCGCCATCCACTACTGGAGAGAACTCTAAGTTGTCTTCTAATCCTTCTATACATGAATCAGTACTGTTAGCATCGTTAGTTGCTTCACAACTGTATAGATTCTTCGCTTTTCCATTAGCACATCTGTGCTTAGGGTCCCAGTTTCCACCGCAACGTTTGCACTTGCCCTCTCGCATTCTTTGTTTTTCCAAACTAGATTTTTCTTCTTCACGAAGATGGACAGGGACATATTTTGTGTCATCTACATTTTTAGATTGAGGAAACCGTCGTCTCGAATATACTTTTTCTGGTTTTGATAATCTTTCAAATTTCTTTTCAGCAGCTTTTGCTTTTTGCCTTGCTACTTCTACGGACGTAATTTCATGTAGTTCGAGCTCTTCTTGTATGTGGATTTTAAGTCCCGAGATGTAAGACTGGATTAGACGAGATTCCGACAATCCGGGTACTCGTGTTGCCAAAGTCTCCCATTCTCGCGTGTACTCATCCACATCTCCTTTTTGGCGTAATTTGATAAAGGTTGAAAAAAACTTTTCTTCTTTTATGCCTTGAAACCTTTTGAAGAACGCATCCTTAAATTTCCTCCAACTAATAGCGAGCGTCGTCTTTTTCCACCACATATACCAATTGTATGCTTCTCCTTCCATTTTCATGGAAGCATGTTTAATTTTTTCATCATCACTAGTAATGTCATAAATCTCAAAATATTCTTCCGCTTTATTAAGCCATGCAACACTATTCTTTTCATTACCATCAAATTTGGGTAGGTCGATCTTGGCTTTGCGCTGATATGCTAATGGTAGAACAAGAAGGGGATATTGATTAGCGAATGCATTCCAGAGTTGCTTATTTTGAAAATCTGCATTACTATCTTCTTGATGATGTGGGGAATCGGTTTTTTCCTGATGCTCTTCCGAGTTCCCTGAATCTGCGGAATTGTTTTGTTGATTTGGTTCCCTGTTAGGAGATGTTGGGGATTGTGTCTGACTTAACTTATCTATTTTATCATTTAGCTTATTGAAGAGTACTGTCATATTGTTCATTACTTCGCTATGCTCTGTCATCTTGTTCATTGCTTCGTTAAGCTTTTCTGTGGCCTCGTGATGATTTAGCCACATTTGTCTTTCTATTCGATTTGTCGTATCATGAATTTTTTTGATGTCGTTGGAGTGCCCTGAAACTGTACCTTCCAGATCGACTAATCTTTTCCCGAATTCTTCGGAATTATTAGTGATTTGTTTCTCGAGATCCCCCAATTTTTTCTGGAATTCAGCCATTGACATTGATGACGACATCGAACGTGTATGAGGTGGGGAGTATTTTTCTGCCAGTTTCACTCCTCCTTCTTTAAATTTATTTAATTAATTAATAATTAATTAATTAATTAATTTTTTTTTTTTTTTTAATAACTATATAATTATTATATATATATAATTTTGAATTAAAAATTATATAATATATATAATTGAATTATATAATTATTATATATATATATAATTTTTAAATGAGAATTATATAATATATAAATGAATTATATAATTATAATATATATATATATATATAATTATCAATTTAATTATATATTATATATTTTATATAATTAAAAGAAAATCGTTTTTGTTTTTAAATGTGCCCGTCAAGTTCCGTTTTGAAAAGACACACCGTTTCTTTAAAACAAATCGATTTTTTTTAATATAACGCTGCTCAGCAGTCACACACTGTTCCACGACAGAAGTGCCGACGGAATCACAGCAATTAGAGAATTGTCGACTGTTCCTGTTCCTGTATATCCAATTCGGGCGGAAGTATGGAAGGGAGATGGGAATGACAGTGGAATGGGCGGCGGGTTAAGGAGTGACGGTTTATTATTCCGGTTCAATTTTGATACGCGGCTTTACTATTCCGGTTTGCAGAAATATACCTGTGGGATTTGTGTAAAAGTCGAATTTGAACGTCAACCTCTGTAATGGTCTGCGTATTTAGATGTTCGATTAGGATTGGATGATGGTGTCTCGAAATAGACCTTCGGTCTTTAGGCTGCGGATTTGGGCTACAAATGAGGGACCGAACGGCGGAGAAATGGGACGGAATGGAGGGGAATGGGAATTGGCAGTGCGGTGACTGCACGGTGGACGGGGCAGTGCAGTGCAGAATGGGTAGCGGGGTTGGGGTGCGAGGGCAGAGGGAGAACGGACGGCGGAGCCGGGGCGGTTGGCTTCAGAAAATGGAAGCAGCAGTCACTGGTAGGGGATGATCGAACGTACAGAGTGATCTTGGTGAGCGCAACACAGCGATGAACAAGGCACCTTCAATTGAAAATCGAACTGTTCCGATAGTTCAAAATCGTTTTTTAAAATGTGCCTGTTCCGAATTTTTTATTAATATACGATGCCGATCTGGAGTTAATCGATTTGGAGTTACTAAGCGTCTATACCACCAAGCCACAAGCAACGATTTTTTTTTTTTTTTTTTTAAACGTAAGTTTTGTTTTGTTGGGCGGAGTTTGCAGCAAAAGGCAGAGCTGTGGGGACAGTGTGTGAGGAGATTATGTTGTGAACGTCCACTACGCAAGTGACAGGTATGCCAATGGAGTGTAATGTAAGCGGCTGTAACTCCTTTAAATTAAATGTAACAGTCGGAGGTGTATGGAGGGCGTTGTAGTGTAGGAATTTAAATAACTCCTTTAAATATGTGAGGGGGAGGGCGTAAATATAAAGGCAGCGGATGAATGATTGTTCTTTCCTTAGGTTCTGTTCCAGAAGATCCGAATTTCTAATCCTTGACACAGATCACCAAAACAAATTAACCTTTAAATTTCTCTTCCTCGGTTTTCTTCAGTTCACGATCTTGAAAAAATCTGCAATTCTGGAATCCCGTAATTCCAGGGTAATCACACAAATCCCAAAAGAGCGATGGCTCCAATACTCAATGGAGTGTGTAAAAAAACTCGGTAAACTTGATAAATATATATTATTAATGATGAAGATGAAAGATGATTACAATGAGGGATCGCCTAGGCTTTAAATATAGCCTCAAGGTGTCCCTTGGCGAAGAGGCATGAATGGTGATCATGCCCTTCGCTTAATCTGAGGCACTAGACCTATATCTAACTAATAATTAATAAAATATTCATAACTCTATCTCTGGTTTAAAATTTTCTAGTGTGTTTTCCATACTGTTGTGATCCCATAGTGGAATATCTTAATATATTCCCTACTGAGCTTATTTTTCCCCATTTGGAACATTACAGTGGTATCAGAGCATGATCTCTAGCTCCGCCTGTGAGATCAAGCTATCAGTGAAATAAAGAGCAAGGGAAACATGAAGAAGATGAGTTTAATCTCATATATTTTCAGATTTAAGAAGAGCCTCCCCAAGGAGGATGTGCAAGAAGAAAAGAGAATCAGCGGTGAAGCTCCTAAGGAGTTTCAAAAAGAAGATCTTCCAATCAGATCTACAAGATCTGTGCATGAGGAACATTCTGAATCCTCATCTCATGGATATGAGCACTCAGCCATATCATCAAAGCTTCAGCATTTTCCCAGTGATTGCTTCATGAAGGAGGAAAAAGAATGTGTGAGCTTGATTGATGCATTGCCAAGGGCAAGATCTCCATTTGGTGAAGAGTCCTAATATCAAGAGGAAAGCATGAAGGTTTCTCCTTCAAGGGTTGATCAAGATCTTTTGTCTCTCATTGATGATGGGAAAATTTTAGTTATTGAAGAGGAGGAGAAGGAAGAGGAAGATGAGAACGCAGTCACCTCAAGGGCACCTCAAGCACTTCATGAGGAAGAAGTTGGAGCACTTGCTCCAAGAGAAGAGACTCTTGCACTCTTGCAAAGAGTCCCACAGGATCTCATGCATGAGGAGCATGCACTATCATTGATCAATGATGAGGTCTTGGAGATAGGGGAGGTAGAAGAGGAGGAAGGGAATCAAAAGTTGGAAAGCATGAACCTCTCTCTACTTCAGAACTTGGAAGCACAAAGAAGGCAAGAGGACTTATGCATTGAAGGTAGGGACAAATCTATCTTCCTACATCCACATTCTACTCTATGCCTTGACACCTCTTTGCAAGGAGGTCCTCTACTAGGAGCACCTCTTGATAGGAGGAAATCTAAGGTGTTATCTCAACTAAGGGCTACATATGCATACTTGGCTAAGGAGGGAACATTGGGAGAAGCTAGCACAGTGCAGATAATATCTCAAGCATTCAGGAGAGAGATGAGCAGTTTCCTGAAAGGGACATTGCAAACCCCCACTCAGATATCTGCGCTGAGAAAGGAGAAATCAAAGATCTATGATGGCATGAGCATGAGAGCACATGGAAACTCCATATCTTTGGGGTAGCCCATGATCTCTTCATTCACAAAGGATATTTCTGAAGAAGGCAAGGGGATCTTAACCCTCTTGTATACATGGGCCAGAAGGAGGAGGTTTTGGAAAACAAGGACTTTCCAAGGGGAAGTTGATTTCCATATGCTCCAATCTTGTCTTGTGCAAGAACAGCTGCAAATGGGACAGCAAAGGGAAGATAATGATGCTCCAATATGTGATTTTGATATCAAGGATGTCAAATATGGGAGCCATGAGAAGACATGGGCTACATTTCAGACCTCTACAGTGCTGTCATTCTTGGAGAGCTTGGATCCTTGTTGGGATTCCCAACTCACAATGGAATACTCCAAGGACCTTTTCACATGGGGGGTTCTTGAAGGGGAAGTAAAGGATGAAAGGTTCAAGGTGGTAGATGGAGTTATCTATTTCTACAATCTTATTCTTTTGGCTGGTGACTCCAAACTCAAGGAGGGACTATTTGATTCCATCTATGAAATCCTACTTTCCAAACCCACTGGTTTTGTCAAAACATATCATATTCTCTTGGGTGGATTCATATGGGAAGGATACAAAGAAGATGTTTACTCTCATATGAAGAAGTGCATGGACTACTTGGTAGATGAGGAGGAACATAGCTCTTGGGAGGAGCCACCATTCACACCTCCTTATCCTTTGAGTGTGAGAGGGAACTCATCCATGAGTTACCCCAATGATGTAAAACAAGTATATAGAGAGACTCATCCTCTTGAGAATTATTTTGCATCTCCTATATGCTTATATTTTTCTGACACTCATTTGCAGGGCATGGTGTCAAGATGGGGCACTAAGTATGATGGGTTTCATGGGCCATCTAAGGCCATTAAATATGTTGATGCAAGACATTCCTTGGAGAACCTTGGGAAGCTTTTATCTTCCTCATGGTGTGATTATTTTACACAAACCATGACGGACATTCTCCAAGCATTCCAAAGACATGAGGCAACAAGCAAGTGTTGGGGGTGGCACTTGTTATATCTTATTCTATGACAGTTAAGGATAAAACTGCGCTGGTTTCACATGATCATATTCCTTCTTATCTATCACACATGTCAGCTAGCATGCTTCTAATCATGATCCCACAAGCTGAAGATGTCCTTATCTTTGTTGGGGGCATAGTTGGAGGAAAGGCACACTTATTGAATGTGCCCTTGGGGGAAGGAGTTCCCCATTCTTATTGCATTGCATGCTTCCATGGGAGCATGAAATTCTGTATGGCCACTATGATTAATCACTTGTCTATTTGTAAAGTGAGCCATGTGTTGGATGGTGACATGCTTCTCACATGTATTGGGGAGGAGATCTTCTATGGATTGCCAAAATGGGAGGTAATCCACTTCATTTTGATGATAGCATGGGGATGGGAGTCTTCTCTCTTGAAGAGGCCATGGATCGGAAAGAAGGTTTCCACAACAACCTTCCATTTCTTCATGATGAAAGCCTTTGAGTTTATTCATCAAGGGAAAACTTGCATCTTAAGGAAGTGCCATTGGGAAGACAAAGATATTGCAGAAAATTCAGAGCAATGGAGGAGACTATTGATGAGGAGGCCACAAGAGAACTTAGGAGGAGTTTTGCAGCACCCTTGTAGTTGCTTGAGGACAAGCAAAATTTGGGAGGGGGAGACTGTAATTTTCCTAAATTAGCTTCAACTAATTTGGAACATTATTTTTTCCTTATTTATTTTGTATTTCATGCTTAATGAATAAATTGTAAGGGAAGATGTCTAATCCCCTTGAAAATCAAGAATAAATCAGTGCCTATGTGAAAAGGGACATATTTAGGCCATTTGAATAAAATATTGTAGGTGTGAAAGGGCCAAGACCACCAAAGGAGATCCTATTTGACCAAGTCAACAGTGCTGTCTAGGTTCATTGAACCTCCTTGATGGACTACGCAATTCTAGAAGGGGTTTCCAAATGTGAAAAAAACCAAAGGATGAAAGTGTTTTAGGGTTTTCCAAGAGTCTCAAATGTTATAAAAGGAGGATGGAGGCTTATGAGGAGGTTGTTGATCATATTTCATTTTTTGAGCTTGCTAAGGCAACTCCATTTCTCTTTGCTGTTTAGTAAGAGGAAGAGAGGATCTCTTGCTTAGGAATCCTCTATCCTTCTTTGAGTAGCTATTGGAGGGAAGTGAGATATATTGAACCACTATTAGGTTGGAGGCCAAGCTATGCTTGCATTGACAGCGCTGGCTCATTGAGGGTTTTGCAGCTGCAGCAGTTGTAGTAAGTGGAAATTCTAGATCTGCAAGGATCTAGTAGTTTTGAGTGATTTCTCTGAGGGAGGGTGTCTTCTGACCACCCGGAAGAGGATTTCTATCATATTTCCATTTCAGATATGTATATTCTACTTATTGTAACACTCAGCTCTAGCTACTGCACAATCTCCTTTGTCTACTGCGTTATTTCTCATGTAATGCTTCTCTATTGTCTATATTTGTCATTGTACTAGTTTCTGGTGATTGAGGCTTGCCTCTCACCTTGCATATTTATGAAGTAGCTTGCTGATCTCTCATGTTCATATCTGATGTATATTATGAATAAATTCATCTTCAAAAATTACTGAAGCTTTCTGCAGTTCTGTGTATAAAAAGTTAGATCTACACTTTGTTATTCAGTATTTTGATTAAATCCCAAAGGGATCTTGTAAAGAAAGTTGTGTAGTTTCCAGATCTGGTATGGATCTGATGTTTCAGCCATAAATATGTTGTAGATCTAAGATTTCATGTCTAACTAATGAAGCACACTTAGTAGGATGCTGTTCAGTTATTTCTGCAACTTTTACATTATTGCAGTTCCTAGATCTGAAGATTTCTTGCTTATTTCTTCATAGAATTCATTGTACTTCTTAATAAGCTTCATTAAAAGTATGATTTTCTGTTGCTATGCTGTAACCATGTCTGATGGATGATTTCCACTGGCTCTCTACTGAAATTTCACAATTCTGAAGTGGGTTATTCTTCATTCCATCAACTCTTCTCTTTATCTGATTTTTAACTAGTCAGCTTCGTGGGAGATCTGTTTAAGGCCCTTAAAGACTTTTTTTTTTTTTTTTTTTTTAATTTAATGAAACTATGCATGGAGGTCCCACACAGCCTACAACAGCCTTTAGCAGCGTTATTCTTGCACCATTTTTCATATACAATGTTTCCCCTCAGCCTATTGTAGTTTTGCCTAGTAGTGGAATTTCCCGCTTCTCTCTTGTTTGGTTTTTGCTTCTCTTTGGACCCATTCTTTAGATCTGTAGATATAAGGTTATCAAGGGTAGAAAAATCCAAGAGGAGTGTGTCATTCCCACACTTTTGTGTTTCATCAGTCTTCTATAGACAGAGTCTAGAACGGGCCAGGAAGCCTCTGGTTTTCATCCTCTCCTTAGAGGTGATATAACCAGTAAATGCCCTACTAGTCTATCCCTGTTTAGAAGTTACTGGTGTGTTTTCCACACTACTGTGTTCCCATAGAGGAATATCTTCAGATATTCCCTACTGAGTCTATTTTTCTCCATTTGGGACATTACATGTCACCCACGAAGGCTATGTCCATGGCCCTATGAAATGTTGCACCCACGTTCATAAGGCCAAATGGAATTATCGCATACATGAAGGTACCCCAGGGTGTTGTGAAAGCAGTCTTCTTTTGATCTTATTTTCTACCGATACCTGATTGTACTTAGAAAATCCGTTAACCATAAACAACTTGTGAGCTCCTGTCACCTTCTGTAAGACATAATCCATTTTTGGAAAAGGATAATTATATTTTAGAGATGCTCGGTTCAGATTCCTGAAGTCTACACATAATATTATCTCTCCATTCTTATTTCTTACAGGGACTGGATTAGAAACCCAGTTTGAATATCAGAGAGGGATTAAAATTTTCGCCTGCAACAGTTTCTTCACTTCCTTTTCGATTGGAGCTAACAACAATGGATTAATCTATTCGAGCTTCTGTCTGTGTAGTTTGAGTCATTATTTCAAGGGAATATTATGCTGAATTACACCTTTTTCATATGTTTTCAGGTCTTCATATGACCAGAAAAATACATCTATATATTTATTAAAGAGCTCAATGTATCTTTCTTTGTAATTTTTGGGAACCCCTTTGTAAAATTTCACTATTTTGGGTTCCTGCTGAATTCCCAAATTACAATCTTCCATCTCTTCTTCCTGATGTGTTTTCTTCGAATCAATCGCAACATCATTAGCATTGAATAAAATTTCAAGGGGAACCAACCCTCTAGGGAGCACATTATCTTTCAATTGGATAATCTTCTATTCACCTATTGACTGCTTAAGGTTTCTTATTTGTGATCTCTCTGCTTTGTTTGTTCTTCCTCTTGGTCTATCTCAGCATCTTCAAAGTTTACAATCATTTTCAGGAACTGATTTATCTGTTCATCATCATCAAACACCTGCCAATGTTTCACATTGTCAGGGATAGAAGGTCTATGTCTAACTTCAATTTCGTACCTTAGCCTAGGATTTATGGGAGGTTTGAAGGTGATGGCTACAACTACTAAAGAATCGACCAATCTATTCTCCTCCCTCGGAATATACTGAATATTGAAGGCTTCAAAATAGTTTTATATCAGATCCCAGACTTCATTCTTGTACGATCTTAATATCAGATGCTTGGTTTGACAATGATACTTGATCTGCCTTATTATCAACTCAAAGTCACCATAAATTGAAATACATTGAACCCCCATCTATTTAGAAACTTGAAGGCTCGAGATTAAGGTCTCATATTTAGCCACATTGTTTGTCGAATCAAATTCTAGTTTAAAAGAGAATGGCATGAGGTTACCTTCTGGTGATATTAGCAAGAATCCGACACTTGCGCCTTCCTTGGAGTAGGCACCATCAAAGTAGCACTTCCAAATCTTCATTGGGTGCAACTCGTTATTTACAAATGCTAAAGAGAGATGCTTCTCTGTGTCTTCAATTTTTTTTGCATATTATGCAACATGAAATAAGACAAATCTTGTATTTATTGACTATAAATGGGGGAATTTATTGCATCTTTCTTAGAGGTGGTATTAAAAAAACTCGTTTCCCAGTACAATCTCCTTTCTTCCCCATTAAAAACCAGAATGATAGCATAAGTGAAATCTAAATTTAGTACACCTCCCAACTTAGCTCCCCAAGACCTTGACAGGAGCATTCCAAACCTAGCTGGGATGTCTGCAACCACTACATCCATGACTATACTCTTTTCTGGGATTCGTGCCAACGAAACTACTACATATTTAATCAACCCAACACATTTCACCCTTTTTGAATCGAATGAATAAAAATGCCTATAAGGTTTGGTAATATGCAGGTTAAGCTCCTTCATAACAGACAATGGCATGAGGTTATGGGATGCTCCTGACTCCAACATCCAATTATCTAGAGTAAAATCATGAAGCAACAAAGAAATATAGAAGGGCGGAACAAAAGGATCTACTTCTTCTACATGAGGGCCAAAGGTGACCACTGGATTTTCTTCTTGTAGGTTCATTGTGTCACTTATATTTTCCACCTGTGTGAGATTAATAAACCCTGAAATTTATTTCTTGTAAGCTGGAATTTTAGCCAATTATAGAAGAGGTACTTGAATTTTAACCTTCTCCAACTCTTTTTCTAAACTGAAGGCATGAGTTTGCTTAACAAAATTTTCAGGTTCTTCTTCACTCTTTCTAGAATCCACCGCTTGTTCAGGTACAGGAACAACTCTCTCCAAAATATTAGTGTAAACTGATTTTTGCTAGGAAGATTTAGCCTACTGCACATTTATTCTCTTAAGTGAGATTGTAGGTTGTTTCCCATTGCTGACCTGTTTCACAAGGTCCCTTTGTTGTGGAGTCGCCAATGGAGGAGGAATGGAACCTTGTTTTTCAACTGCATTATCTTGCACTCTAGATCTCTTTCTAGACCTTAAATCATACTTTTTATGTAGCTCAGCTTGCATGAAATCTGTGAATTGTCTACAATATTCATCCATCTCATCTTGATCAAAAGATACTTCAGCTTCAGCATATTCTCCCTCATAATCTTCCTCTTCATCCTCTTCTATTGCGTACATAGGAGATACCTGATCCTCAACCTCCCTTTGGTCATCTTCTGTTGGCTCTGCGGGTGCTGCTTCTATATACAGCGATGCTTGAACCTAGTCTTGATCTCTTCTTTCCCTCTGCAAAATTTGCAGGGGATGTCTTCAGAATTGAGGGTTGAACCCCCCTCGGTTTTGTTGTACGTGCCTTTGGTAGTTTTTATTTTCCACTTCTATCTTAGATAGATTTTTTTCAGATTTTGTATCACCCTTTCCATATCTTCTATCCTCATATCTTGCGATGATTCTTCTTTTTCTTCCCCTTCTATTGGACTGGCTGTTTCCCTTTTGCCTTTCCAACTGTAGTCATATTAGCTTCAATCTCTAAAGTGTCTATCTATATCTGATCAAGAGAATGGGCTTTTCTTTCTCTCAACGTAAAGATAAAATTAGCTTCAAAATCCCTAGCAAAAACTACCTTTTCTCCTACAGGGGGAGGGGGGTGCTTCATCTCTATAGGTAAACTATTGTAAAGTTTGTTGAATCTTTTTACAAAATCAAAAATGTCTTGATTAGGCCTTATTTTAATTGCATTAAACTATGTCAATGAGTAACCACGATCTTTGTTTTCTCCCCATCTCTGAGTGAATATATTTTCTAACTCTTCCCAGTTATTTATTGAACCATTTGGTAAACCTTTGAACCATTTTCTAGCCTCTCCATCTAAATGCTACACAAATAGTCTTATAACAACATCCAAGTGTTCTACATTCAAATTCTAAGCAAAAGTGAAAAACAAAGGTGAATGTTGTTCTGCAGTTACTTCATTTTCTCCAGTGAAATGAGGAAGTAATTTTAGGTATTCTTAAGGCATGGCATTCATTGGTTGTGCAATATTTAGTGGAGAATATCTGTTCAACAAAAAGGTTGGTGGTGCCATATTTACACCTTGGTTAACTGCTCCTTGGGCAGTTGAGGCTGATGAACTTGCTGTGAAAGTGAATGAAGGTGGAGGTAAAACTAATTTTGAAGTGGGTTGATGAACAGTGGTAGAAGAATCAAAAAATATATTTGGTTCAGCTTGAGTGAAGGTAAAAGAAACAGAATTGAAATAATGTTCTTTTAACTCAGGTCCTTGAAAATAAATGGGTGTGGAAGGAGAATCTTGTTCCAACAAAGAGAGTTCATCAGAAATATCTTCAAACAAAGGGTTATCATAACTAATTCAAGGAGAAGAAAATGTAGGATCAGGTGTTGAAGGAGTTTGAGGTTTCTGAGCCATTTTGGAAACCAATATTTCTGGATATGAGAAATCAGGGACTATTTGTTGTGAGGTATTCGACCTCGTGTGAGGTCTTTTCAAAGCCATAATTTTGAAAATAAAAAATACAACCTAATATTTCCTCCTCACTGAACAACCAGAGGAAATAATGTGAAAAAAATAGGGAAAAATAAACTTCGTTTCTTCGTCCCCGACAACGGCACCATAAAATGTTGTATCTCAAGAAACAATCCCTTGGCTGTGGTAAGGAATCAGTGCTTAAGAAATTTTATAAATGTATGTCACAATTACCATATCAAATGGCCTCTGTTTAACACCCTTGGAATTCAATTACTTAATTCCCTCAATAATCTGATATAATGTAAGCCTTCACAATGCCATAAAATGCTAATATTTGAATGGAATGAAAAGAATAACTGCAAGAGAAACTAAAAATAATATGCTAAAAACACATAATCTACCACTTTTAAGTTTCAGAGGAAATTCATGGAGAAAGAGAGAACTTAAAATAATATGCTGTAAACACAAAATCTATCACTTTAAAGTTCTATCAAGAGTTTATTAAGAGAGAAGAGATGAGGTGAAGGAGCTCAAATTAAGGTTATTTAACTCTTACTCACAGATGTAATTAAGAGATCGGCTGCTACATTACTTCACTTCATTCAAAGAGGAATAGCCACAGAGTGAAACAGGAAAGACGTATCAACATCAACAGGTGTAGGAAACTTGATCTTCTTTCATTAATTTCTAAGTTAATTCAGTCATAAACTAACAGTCATCCAGAGGTCCAAAACTCAGAATCCATTTTCTTTATTTCTCTCTACTTAAATACATCATAGTCGTTCGTTACTGCTGAAATTCTTGAAATTATTCGACTACCTAAACTGTTAAGATAACTTGTGAAATCATACTTAAGAAAGAAAATTCAAACTGGAAATATTATTTGTTTGCTGAATCTGGTGTCACTGATACATCCTCCCAAAATGCCGAGGTGGCCTTTCTGGTCATGATGCAGTGGCTGCACAGCTCTGTAATGACGCCTCCGTGTTCGACTTGACCTAGTTTTCATGCTCCTAATGGTGCCACTATACACTTTTCTGCTCGACTCCACCTATGCCCCTGTGCTTCAAACCTTGTCACTCGTATCACTTGCTACCCGACTCTGCCTCTTCTCCTTTTTTCTGCATCGGGTCACTTACTCGAGTTTGTATCTCGCGTTTTGTCTATTTCTTCATTGCCAAGGCGTTTCACTCGTTTCACGTTATAACCCTATTTTATTCCTCCGACATGGTGTAACACACGAAAATGCCTTACTTACGGATTTGAAAACCTTTGGAATTCACCTTTGAAACCGTGGCGCATCTGCCTACACATCTCATTTCACTGCTTTTAGCTTACCTTTGACACTCATCTTCTAAGTCTCACGATGTGCGTTATGCGATCGGTTCCCACTGGGCATCGCACATCAGATTTTTGAGACTTTATCACTTACCTCCCGATGTATCCTTTAAAATTTACAATTTTCGATTTTGAGATCGGGACCCACCACATCGCACATCGCGCTTCATAAAGTATAAAATTTACCTTAGCCCTTAACTGTTGAAACTAGCTATGTGCGCTATGCAGTTGGGTCCCACCGGGAATGCACATCGCACTTCAACCACTTTATCATTTACCTCTCGTGCCTATCTTTTGAAACTTGCGGTTTGCAGCTTGCGATTTAATCTCTGCTGTCCATCTCTCCGCTCCGGTTCTATGCTTTGATCTCGACTGTCTATTTTCCCCTTTGCACCTCCTCTAGACTCTTATGTTTTTAAGGGAAATGAGCCCTTTCTATGCCTTTGGGAAATTAGTTTGTTTAATCCATGGCGTAACCCTCTCGAACTTATTCAATGTTTTTCCGCGCTAGAACCTCCTGATTTTTGAGATTTTGGATGTAACACACTTGAAAGACCCGATATATATATATATATATATATATATATATATATACATATGCATTTTTCTACAACTACTTGTGTATTATGATGATGTCTTGAGTTTTTTACATATTGTGAAAATGTCTATCTAATACATGATTTGCTAATGTATTTGTTAATGTGTTTAAATGTATTGTAGTATGTTGATATGTGATAAAATCAAAATGTCTTTCCAATAATCTAACACGCAAATACATACGAAAAATTTGAGGATTTCACCCAGAATAATGGCCATTTAATTGTAACACAACGAGTTGCGAGTCTAACTTAACAACCAAATCTCTGATCCTGAGATCAATGGAATCCGATAATAGCTCGATCACTGCACTATATTCAGCAATATTGTTAGTTATTCGACCCAAACAAATACCTTATAAATTAGTTAACTCGCCATCAGGGGCAAAGAGTGCCCATGCTGCGGAAGACAGGTTCCATGTGCTACAGAAATCCCCATAAGCAAAACCAACGTAATGATTCAAAGACATCTGCAAACCGAGTGAAACACAAAGTGAGTAGAGGAAATATGTCTGCAAAGAAAAGAATCACACCAAAAGTCAACTCAAAGCACACTAATGAATAAAACACTAATATACAAAGTATCACACTTATGATTAAGCGTAATATTTTGACAGATAGAGTTCAAGAATGAAATCATATGAATGATTTCTGTCATGATTAACATAAATAGTCCCATGGTTCTACCGTTGATATTTCATGTAGGCATTACCTCGGCCAATTTTGTGAGAATATTCACAACATCAGAGAAGTTCCCAAGCCCCCTGGCTAAGTAAGGGTCAAGAAGTATGGAAATAATCCCCCCTAAGGAAAGTGACTAAACAATAACAACATGGTCGAAGGGGGTGGGTGGGTCATGATTTTTGAGGAAAATGATGTAAATCTTGAGCTCATGGGAGAACAAGAAACCCAAAAAAATACATCCTCGACAATTGCATAGATGTTGATCAGAATGGTTGGAGGAATATATCCCATGTTCTCTTCAGACAAAAATTCATGAATCAAAGTCATATTCTGAAATGGGCCAGTCGGTACGGGTCAAGCATGGGATTCCAGTCAGGCAGAGATGTCACCTAGGATTGGGAGAAATGAGGAACGATGATGTCCATAATCCCACAGAGTTTATTCGAGAGACATTACCTCCATGATAATTTCATTGCTGGGGAAAGTCTCATTCAAGGGATCATCAAATTCCTAAGAACCAAAACAGGGAAACTGCACATAAGTGTTCAAAAAGGAAACCAAATGATGGTTGGCTCCGGATGCAACCTCGGAAGCCGTGAGAATACTTTTATACATTTACTTAGCCGAGATTAGAGGCGTAACGTCACCAAAACTCTTGAGCTGGTCGGGATTGGGAACAATCCATGGATCGTGACTAGACGAAATCATATTGACAGAGGCGACATTCATAGGTGGGAGCGGAAAAATTCCCATAAGGGACAAGTCTTTGAAGAGACTCGAACCAATTTTCTCATAGGGAGTAGCGATATTCTCAACATACAGAATGTTTCTTGTTGAAGAATCAGAGGAGAAGAAAGCTAATTGATTGATAGTCACAATATTTACTTGATGAGGGAAACAGAGGAAAATGAAAAAGGGTGGAGACCACGAAAACTATAACGTTCGTCCAAATACGTCCAAGAAGGAGATTATAGTTCAGGTTGGTGTCTACCACTTAAACTTCCATGGTTTCCATTTTTCCCTCCAACAAGATGGGAAATGCTTTGAGAATACCGTATGACTGAGAACATTTACCGTCGAAAGCTTCCAAGGTGTTCGGGGACGGAATCAATGGGGGAGATCCGATGGCTTTCCAGCGTGCGACAAACATGATGCAGGTTGAAATTCCTTCATCAACAAGAATGCAATGAATATTCTTTCCCATGATGGTAACTTGAATCAGAAAAGCCATCGAAGATGGGAGGCAATGAACAAATTATCGAGATTGAAAGTAATAAGATTATAATCTATGGGATCAATCCCTCAAATAGCGGAGAGTAGTTCCTTCTGTTTTGATGGGCACGACTGAAGGACCTCCAAATCTGACATTGCCGAAGTCACTTGAGCCAGATCCTTTACAATATTATAGTGTTGTGAAACTCTTGCATTCAGATGATAGGATGATTTCAAAATAACAACTTTTGGGTGTGGTCAAATGATGTAGTCACTACTAGGTATCTCAATCTGGAGAGGACCAGAGGTAGGGGGAGTGGAAGAGGAAGGGTGATATGTAACTTTTGGTTCCACGAGAGCCTTGGATGGATTGGGGTAGTCTTTCGATCTCATAGTGATGGTGATAGGTTCCATTCCAACCATGAAAACCTGAGAGCTTACAGATGATTGAACTTGATCTACCATTTGTGTCTGCTGAGAAGGGAAAGGTTCTTTCAAAATAGCCAAAGTCTCGTGTGCCCCCTTCAGAAGACGAGAAAATTCAACACGCTGAGGACAATCCTTGGTGTAATGATCGTCATAACATATCAAACAAGGATATTTAGGCTTACGTGTTGAAGAATTGGCAGAAGATGACTTCTTTGAATCCTGTTCAGGGTTTCCAGATTTGGAATTTCCTTTACCCTTTTTCTTACCTATCGAGGATATATCTGTTGTGATATATTGAACATCATTTACCTCAGATGTTTTACCAAGATTATTTTTGTTACTGGAAGGTGTGGAGGGCGCAACGATAGTAGTGGGTTTAGACTTCTGAGAAGTTTTAGGCACACTACTATTAGTATGAGCCACTGTCCCTATAACACCATCCATCGGAGGCGTAACAAGAGATTGAGATGATGTGGGATCAGTTGAAGGTCGCGACACATCAGGCAATAAATCATATAGAGTCCTAGACTGGGAATAAACCATATAAAGGTATTGAGCTTTGGCTATGGTTTCCTCTTCCGTGACACAACCACCCATGGAAAGATATTTAGAAATCCCGAGAATGAATGATTTCGTAAACCATTCTGTCAACAACTAGTCGGGGATCTCGAAGTTTATGAGGCGATGGTGAAGTCGCCATTCGTGAATGTGATCCAAAATTTGAGTAGCACTCAACTGCTTCAACGAGGTGAGAATATGGGTGCCGGTTTCATACCGAACATGTAACTGGAAATGAGTAAGGAAATCCATAGCCAAGGAATTCAAATAGAAGAAAATTCCTCGAGGGAGTTCAATATACCAATTTTCAACAGTACCGGTCAAAGTACACTGGAAAAGACAAAGATGAATAGAATTGTTGACACAAGAATTAGAAGAACACCACAAGTGATACATCATAACATGGGTTTGGGGGTCTTCCCTAGATTTTCCTTCAAATTTTGGACAATCTCCTGAGATTTTAGTTGGAATTGGCGGCCAATGCAGCTGATGCTGGATGAAGCCATTTGTAATATTTGACACATCTAGAAATTCCAACATAGCCAGGAACGACAAGGGTGGATGATGAGGCTAAAAGGATCGGGGGTTCCAATCTGGTTGATACTAATTTTGCCCCCAATAGGGAAAATTCTTTCCTGGATACATATACTTCCCCCATTTTGGTAATGAACTTGTTGTAGGTATTGCTGAACATAGGGACCTTGTTGGGGTTTCTGATAAGACCCGTGCAGGCTTTGAGGTTGTGGACTTGGCTAGATATAGGGTCTAGGGTGAGGTCCCTACTGAAAAAAAGGTCCAGTCTGTGATCCCTGCTGAACATGAGGTATAACCTGTGGTCCCTACTGAACATAGGGTTCATCCTGTGGTCCTTTCTAAACATAGGGTCCTGATTGTGGTCCTTGATGAACATAGGGTCCATTTTGAGGTCTTGATTGGCACTGCTGGTACTGAGGAATCTGCTGATATTGTGCACCAGGCTAAGGCCCAGACTGGTACTGACCTTGAGGAAATGGCTGGTATTGAGTACTAGGTTGATTACGGAGAGGACCAAATTGACCCAGAAGGAGATTCATACCAACTTGGGTGTAAGAACTAAGCTAAGGGTTAGTCACAACAACACTCGAAGAAGGCTGTTGGACATACTATTGAGACGCGTTTGGTCGAAGAACATATTGATATTGTACATTTGGATGTTGAACATAAGGGATTTTAGGTTGCTGAACATATGAATACGATACGTTTGGTTGCTGAAGGGGCTGCTGAACCTGAGAATACTGAACATGAGGCTTTCCTTCCCCAGGGATAGGTCCAAAGTTTGTTGGGTGTGGAGCATGATTATCTTGTTTACTTTGTATCACAGCATTGGACCCATGTACCTTAAAAGGGGTGGCAACGCCACCCGTAATTAATCGCTGCCATGGGGGGTCCAGGGGGGGGCGACAGTGCTTTTCGGAGCCCCCCCCTGGCGGGGGCTTTCGGGGGCAGCGCCCCCAAAGCTAAAAACAGATGTAAAATTGCCTTGTAAAAGTATAGTAATTTCTAGTCAATCTGGACCGTTCATTAGGAAAATGATCTGACAGTAGAAGTCATGTTTATATTAGGGTTTTTTGCCCTAGAAGGCAATCCCTCGCTTTTATGAGGGCATTGTATTGCAGCTGTGCATTGTATGTGTATTATCAGAGCGAGAAACAGAGAGGGAGACTGTGAGAGAGAACAGAGGATATTACAGCGGATCTACTGTAGGTTTTGTCTCTTCATTTTTGCTGGATAATAGAAAGGAAGGACTGGCTGTTCGGGGTGGACGTAGCCCAAACTGGGTGAACCACGTATATCTGTGTCTCTCCGGTTTTATGTGTTTTGTGTGCTTGTATTTTCCGCATATTTTATGTGTTTCATTGCTCTGTAATATTTAATTTTCTAACAACTGGTATCAGAGCCGAAGGTATATTTGGCTGATAAACTCGCAGGAAAAAAGGGTTCCTGGTTCAAGTGGGAGCAATGGCGGACGATGGTAAGTTTAGGGTCGAGAAATTTAACGGCCAAAACTTTGCGCTGTGGAAGATGCAGATGGAAGATTATCTGTATCAGAAAGATCTGTACCTACCATTGAGCGGAAAAACAAAGAAGCCGGCGGCCATGACAGACGCGGAATGGAACATTCTCGATAGAAAGGCACTCGGAACAGTACGGTTGTGCCTTGCGGCGTCCGTCGCCTTCAATATTTCGAAGGAAACAACAACAGAGGGTTTGATGCAGACATTGGCGAAACTATATGAAAAACCCTCGACCTCAAACAAGGTATTTCTTATGAAACGACTATTTAATATGAAGATGTCGGAAGGTGGATCTGTTGCAGACCATTTAAATGAATTTAATACAGTTACCAGTCAGTTAAGTTCTGTAGGGGTAAACTTTGATGATGAAGTTAGAGCTCTGTTATTATTGTGCTCATTGCCAGAGAGTTGGAATGGTTTATTAATGGCCATTAGTAACTCTGTCTCTGGATCTAGTACTTTAAAGTTTGATGATGTTGTTGATGCTATCCTTAGCAAGGAAATGTGACGGAAAAGCTCTAGTGAGACATCAGGTAATGCTTTGAGTGCAAATTCTAGCGGAATAATAATGTAAAGAGGAAAGAGCTCGGGATATCGCGGTAAATCAAGGAAAGGTAGATCCAAGTCTAGATCGGGGATAGTGTGCTGGAATTGCGGAAAGAAAGGACACCTGAAGAAAGACTGTAGATCTCGGAAGGGAAAAGAAGGAGACACACAGCAAGAAAACAATCATGAAGCAAATGTGACAGGTGATGTGTTACAAGATGCTTTGATTCTTTCTTTCGAAAATGTTACTTGGCGAATCTCTCACGATATTATATTATCCTGTAAAATCATGGCGAATCACCAGTACAAATGGCGAATCACTACTACAAAATGGTGAATCGTTGTCTAGTGGAGTTCGGAGTGTTGGTTCCAATGAAGATATGGTAATTGAACCAGGAGTAGAAGGAAGAGAACCACCGAGACCAAACATGGCACATGGTGACTCGTGAGGGAAGTAGTTCTCGTGTAGTTTGGAAAACACGTTCTTCTAGTTATGCTAAGCGTAGTGTTGTTTGTCATGCTACTACTAGCACTGATATTGAGGTTGGAGAGGAGTTTGAGGAAATGTAGCAGTGGTGGAGAATTACAAAGAGTACCCCATGATGGGCTCCATTTTTCCCTTTGGTATTTGTGCCTGCAAGACCTTCTATCCATTGAACCAACAATTAGCCATTCAACCAACAATCAACTTGACTGAGTTGATTAGGTACGAGTCAACTTAGACTAATCTTCAAAACTATGCTTTGCACTATCCCATATTTATCACATTAATGCTACACAACATTGTGCATTTGCACCTAACTCTCAATAATTCTTTTCCAAGAAAAATCTATAATAAGAAAAATATTTTACTATATTCTAAAAGGTGAAGATGTAGAAATCATGCCACAAAGTGAAAGGAAATAAAATATCTTTCCTCAAACCACCAAATATATAAAGAAAACAATAATGATTATAATAATAGAACTGGATCTATCGATCTATCGATATATGCATGATATGAGAACCATAAGCATTCAAGAGACTAATTTCAAACTCAACAAAATCCTCTAAACAAGCAACAAACAAACCACTAAAATTTTCAAAGATATTAAGGCTGGACATTAACACAATTTCATGTACTTGAATAAGCCCATTGTTAGCTCCTGTCAAAAAGCAGAATGTAATAGAACCTGTGAAACAAGGAAACGAATGATATAAGTTTTCCCATTCTCCTCTCCCCTGTTGTGCACTCTGTCATGTAGGACCTTCAGCCTTACTTCAAACTTTCAAGCTATCCAAAAAGTTAAACAAAACATGCTCCCATAAATAAAGTAGGGGTAGCTCCCTTTAAACCAAGTGAACAAGTAATTTAAAATTTAAATGAAGACAAGGTACATAGAATACCCATTCGAATCACATGGGTTAAGAATAAGTAGTTTTAAATCTTAAGCATGAATGCCATTATGCGTAGGGGATATCTAAAATTTAAATACTATAAGCCCACTACTCCATTTGCATTTGTTGATTCACAGATATAATACAATTGACGCCTGACAAGAAAAAGCTATCCTTCAAGCATGTTACGAGACAGTCCATCAAAATTGGAACATGCAGACAAAATCAAGCAATTTATGCTCATTGCTATGGGAATCAAGACCATTGTAACATGAGAAGGAAAATGGGTGCTAACAAAATGTATCAAGTTCAAAAAGTGATCTCGGCCATGCCAGAGAAAGCCTCCTTATCAATGACTACATGCTAGTTGAGTCAATCCACTTTATGAATGTGGGATAGACCGAGAAATACACTAAAGTGAAATAAAGCATAAAAGCGTAAAATAATCAAAAGTCAAAACAACTGTATTATTGTCCATGTCTAATGTGTAATTGACCATGATCAAGCTATCATTACTTTAAGAGTGCCCTTAATGATTAATCTACTAACCACACCAAGCTTAGGTCCTGTTTTGATCCACTGTTCCATTGACTAAGCTTTGAGATATTTTTGATGCATAATTTTACCCCCAGTGGGGGTAAAATTATGAACAAATCCTACAGTCTGCCAATCAAAGTATGCAGAGCACTCTGGGGAGAAAAGTGTATGAATTTTAAGATAATATGTCCTTCCCAGTCCTAGAGTTGGAAATTTCTTGGTTGCATTTTGCATGCGTCCATTCTTGATGCGTATCATTGAGGAAGAAAATGTCCTCTTCTAAAAATCCAAATATCTTGATCGAAATGGCTTTGAGCATCCATGTGATTCATGGTGAATCATAAGGCCTTCATTGATAGTATTAACGCATTCAATGCGAAGAAATAAGCCTCGCCTCTTGTTCAAATCAGGTTCCATAATTTGCACCTGGACATATAATAACCATCTTTGTTAAGGGATGGTTGAATATATTTTAATTTGTAAATGAAATTAGCACAACATCTGCACAAAAAATAATGATAATAGTCTGATCATGATCAGATCTTCTGTTTAAGCCCCGACGGTTAGCTCAATTGGTCGAGGTCCCATTGCTAAAGCACTTTGCCATTGGGAGGTCACAGGGTCAATTATCATCGACGCCCTCGGGGTTAGGCCAGCGGGATGTGATCCCTTCGGGTGGATCTACCCAGATTTTCCTCGGGTAAAAAAAAATGATCAGATCTGTTTATTTCAACTCCTTAAAATCTCGTTGTTGTTGAAAATATGAATGAAACATAAAGCATTATTGGTATCTTAAGATGTTTACATGGCTGAATTTCCTGATCTGTGCAGAATCAATCCCTGCATTAAAAAACTATTTAACTGAAAACAGAATCACAAAATAAAACTCTTTAGACTTTTTTTATTTGGATGCCTCACCTCTATGGGATAAGGTGGTGGAGGGAAAAGGCGATTTCAGTCATAGAAAATGTCATCATCGTGATGTTCTGCCTTATCAAAGGACCAATTTCCAACAGTAAATGATAGACCATAATGTAAAAGAATATTTTTGACATCAACCGACTTCAACACAAGTTTACATACCTGAGCTGCACCAAAAGAATACCGATACATTTCACTAACCCAACCTTGTCCATAAATATCTCCAGTGATTTCAGTTGCCCAATGTGCTCTGTCAGCTCTAAATTCTTCATTTTTATGAAGCCAGAATGGTGCAAGAGTTCGAAGATCATCGATGTGCATAATAATAATACCACCAAGTTTGTCACAAGCTTCTAGATGCCTTGTGTGAATTTGTGCAAGCTCATTATCATAGCCAATGAGGTACCTAGCATGGCATTAACATACATCCGTGTATCAATCAATCACTCAAGCGAAACAAAACTCAAACGTTGAGAAAGTTATCAATAGTCACATTGTTATACTATATGAATTTCCTGATATGTGCAGAATCAATCCCTGCATTAAAAAACTATTTAACTGAAAACAGAATCATAAAATAAAACTCTTTAGACTTTTTTATTTGGATGCCTCATCTTTGGATAAGGTGGGTAGAGGAAAGAGAAGCTGATTTCAGTCATAGACAATGTCATCATCGTGATGTTCTGCCTTATCAAAGGACCAATTTCCAACAGTAAATGATAGACCATAATGTAAAAGAATATTTTTGACATCAACCGACTTCAACACAAGTTTACATACCTCAGCTGCACCAAAAGAATACCCATACATTTCACTAATCCAACCTTGTCCATAAATATCTCCAGTGATTTCAGTTGCCCAATGTGCTCTGTCAGCTCTAACTTCTTCATTTTTATGATGCCAGAATGGTGAAAGAGTTCGAAGATCATCGATGTGCATAATAATAACACCACCAAGTTTGTCACAAGCTTCTAGATGCCTTGTGTGAATTTGTGCAAGCTCATCATCACAGCCAATGAGGTACCTAGCATGGCATTAACATACATCAATGTATCAATCAATCACTCAAGCAAAACAAAACTCAAACCTTGAGAAAGTTATCAATAGTCACATTATTATACTATATGAATTTCTTGATCTGTGCAGAATCAATCCCTGCATTAAAAAAATATTTAACTGAAAACAGAATCATAAAATAAAACTCCTTAGACTTTTTTTATTTGGATGCCTCACCTCTTTGGGATAAGGTGGTGGAGGGAAAAGGCGATTGCAGTCAGAGACAATGTCATCATCGTGATGTTCTGCCTTATCAAAGGACTAATTTCCAACAGTAAATGATAGACCATAATGTAAAAGAATATTTTTGACATCAACCGACTTCAACACAAGTTTACATACCTGAGCTACAACAAAATAATACCCATACATTTCACTAATCCAACCTTGTCCATAAATATCTCCAGTGATTTCAGTTGCCCAATGTGCTTTGTCAGCTCTAACTTCTTCATTTTTATGAAGCCAGAATGGTGCAAGAGTTCGAAGATCATCGATGTGCATAATAATAACACCACCAAGTTTGTCACAAGCTTCTAGATGCCTTGTGTGAATTTGTGCAAGCTCATTATCACAGCCAATGAGGTACCTAGCATAGCATTAACATACATCCGTGTATCAATCAATCACTCAAGCAAAACAAAACTCAAACCTTGAGAAAGTTATCAATATTCACATTATTATACTATATGAATTTCCTGATCTGTGCAGAATCAATCCCTGCATTAAAAAACTATTTAACTGAAAACAGAATCATAAAATAAAACTCTTTAGACTTTTTTTATTTGGATGCCTCACCTCTTTGGGATAAGGTGGTGGAGGGAAAAGGCGATTGCAGTCATAGACAATGTCATCATCGTGATGTTCTGCCTTATCAAAGGACCAATTTCCAACAGTAAATGATAGACCATAATGTAAAAGAATATTTTTGACATCAACCAACTTCAACATAAGTTTACATACCTGAGCCGCACCAAAAGAATACCCATACATTTCACTAATCCAACCTTGTCCATAAATATCTCCAGTGATTTCAGTTGCCCAATGTGCTCTGTCAGCTCTAACTTCTTCATTTTTATGAAGCCAGAATGGTGCAAGAGTTCAAAGATCATCGATGTGCATAATAATAACACCACCAAGTTTGTCACAAGCTTCTAGATGCCTTGTGTGAATTTGTGCAAGCTCATTATCACAGCCAATGAGGTACCTAGCATGGCATTAACATACATCCATGTATCAATCAATCACTCAAGAAAAACAAAACTCAAACCTTGAGAAAGTTATCAATAGTCACATTATTATACTATAGAATGATTGATCCCTAGTTTGAAAGCATGCAAGCTCATTGCCAAGGAGATAAATGGGATCCATAGCATGGCATTGACACATATCGGTGTACCAAATTATCACTAACACAAACAAAACTCAAACCATATGAACTAACTTACGGGTATTGCACTATATAATGACTGACCACTAATTAGAAAGCATGCTCATCCATGTTGTGTGCATAATATCAATTAATAGAAAATTTAAGGTAATTACTCATAATTAGCTGAAACGGGATGTCCACGCTCTGCACGAAATTCCCAAGGTGTAATGGGGCCTCTCATTATCATATCTACATCTAATATGATTAAAAATTCTGCATCTATTGATGCATGATTAAGCTAGTGGTATACAGCTGCAAGTTTATTGATTGCAGAGTACCTGGTTCAACAATCATGATTGAGAAGGTTGATACAACACAAATACATGAATAATAACAATAATTAACTTTGCAACCAATAGCAAGAGTCCTTGTAATTAGAATTTTCTCCCAATTTTCTGTTTTCCTGCCTAAATGATATTACCACAATGGTCCAAAAACCTCTTAATTCTACACCAAGGATTTCAAAAATCCATATATCGAGTCCAATTACTGTTTTTTCCTTTCATGCTCAAAACCAGTTATACTGGTTTGAGCATAATCCAACAATACAAAAAATCAAAATCACCAAGCAGATTGATATAAGAAAAAGCCTTATGTCCCTTCAATAAGGCAACATGAAGGCCGCTCAAGCAAAATCCTTAAGAGCTCATTCCAGTGGTTGTGCTACTTTAAAAATAACAAAGATCTAAAGGCCAAAGGCATAAGTCTTACCAATCACCTGTCAAGGGATGATGACTCATTGAAGGAACATAATGTGTAGGTGCCAGATCATGTCCTGTGTATGTCTTTAGTTTATCATCTGTACAACTAAGTAAGCGTGTAACCTGACCCGACTGCCCACTCAGATGGAAACTATGAAAAAATCCTACAGTCTGCTAATCAAAGTATGCAGAGCACTCTGTGGAGAAAAGTGTATGAATTTTGGGATAATATGTCCTTCCCAGTCCTGGAGTTGGAAATTTCTTGGTTGCATTTTGCATGCGTCCATTCTTGATGCGTATCATTGAGGAAGAAAATCTCCTCTTCAAAAAATCCAAATATCTTGATCGAAATGGCTTTGAGCATCCATGTGATTCATGGTGAATCATAAGGCCTTCATTGATAGTATTAACACATTCAATGCTAAGAAATAAGCCTTGCCTCTTGTTCAAATCAGGTTCCATAATTTGCACCTGGACATATAATAACCATCTTTGTTAAGGGAAGGTTGAATATATTTTAATTTGTAAATGAAATTAGCACAACATCTGCAAAAAATTAATGATAATAGTCTGATCATGATCAGATCTTCTGTTTAAGCCCCGACGGTTAGCTCAATTGGTCGAGGTCCCATTGCTAAAGCACTTTGCCATTGGGAGGTCACAGGGTCAATTCTCCTCGACGCCCTCGGGATTAGGCTCTGATTAGTTTGGCCAGCGGGATGTGATCCCTTCGAGTCGATCTGCCCAGATTTTCCTTGGGTAAAAAAAAAATGATCAGATCTGTTTATTTCAACTCCTTAAAATCTCATTGTTGTTGAAAATATGAATGAAACATAAAGCAATATTGGCATCTTAATATGCTTACATGGCTGAATTTCTTGATCTGTGCAGAATCAATCCCTGCATTAAAAAACTATTTAACTGAAAACAGAATCATAAAATAAAACTCTTTAGACTTTTTTTCTTTGGATGCCTCACCTCTTTGGGATAAGGTGGTGGAGGGAAAAGGTGACTGCAATCATAGACAATGTCATCATCGTGATGTTCTACCTTATCAAAGGGCCAATTTCCAACAGTAAATGTCATATCTGTAGCTTCATACTCTGGTCAACGTTAATCTTAAAATTTGTTGATAGGAAAATTTAGCTCCATTTATCTTGAACAAGGGATGATTGGGGAGATCGTATTGTTGCCTAATATCCTTCAAAAACAATTGTATCATGTTACCAACATAATATACAAAACATCTATATGCACTGACCATGAAAAGAGGAACACTGTGATGTAATATGTTAAACCAAATTTCCACCTACGTCCTTGGAATCAATAGATGCCAAAAACTCATTTTCAAGTAGTTATCAAACAGGTTCAAACCACAGATAGGGACCTTTGAACACATATTCCAATTTCAGAAACAACATTTGCATCAAAATTTCTACTTGGATTTGTAATATAGTAGTCTGTGAGTATTCCTCCCATTTTGTAGTTTGAAAGAATACAAATTAGTCACAAAGGTTTGTTAACATAAGAGGCTTCCCATCATCACTTACGCTTTGAGATAAGAATTGAATTTTTTTATCATACTCAGGCCTGTGTGATTGTGTAACTTGTCCTACTTCACCCTTTTGAAGTCGTGTTGGCATAAACAAACACTTTTTTAATAAGGGTGATAAACTTTGGGAGTGTTAGTCGTTTGACCCGATCTCCAAGGTCTATTATGAAGATGGGGTTAAAACAACCTAGTTTTCTCAAAGTATTCAACTTCTAAAGCAAATTCCATCATCATGTTCAACTCATCATTTGAGAAAATAGAATCCAGTTGAACTCTCTCATGAACTTATATGCTTCACAACATTTCAATACTAGAACAAGAACAATTGTACCATGTGTTACCAACATAATATACAAAACATCTATATGAACTTACCATGAAAAGAGGAACACTTTGATGTAATATGTTCAACCAAATTTCCACCTACGTCCTTGGAATCAATAGATGCAAAAAACTCATTTTCAAGTTGTTATCAAACAGGTTCAAACCACAGATGGGGACCTTTGAACACATATTCCAACTGCAGAAACAACATTTGCATCAAAATTTCTACTTGGATTTATAATATAGTAGTATGTTATTATTCCTCCCATTTTGCAATTTGAATGAATACAAATGAGTCACAAAGGTTTGTTAACATAAGAGGCTTCCCATCATCACTTACGCTTTGAGATAAGAAATGAATTTTTTGATCATACTCAGGCATGTGTGATTGTGTAACTTATCCTAGTTCACCCTTTTGAAGTCGTGTTGGCATAAACAAACACCTTTTTAATAAGGGTGATAAACTTTGGGAGTGTTAGTCGTTTGACCCGATCTCCAAGGTCTATTATGAAGATGGGGTTAAAACAACCTAGTTTTCTCAAAGTATTCAATTTCTAAAGCAAATTCCATCATCATGTTCAACTCATCATTTGAGAAAATAGAATCCAGTTGAACTCAATCATGAACTTATATGCTTCACAACATTTCAATACTAGAACAACAGATCCGTGAGTAACCATGGCCACACAAGCTATACCAAATCTTGAATAAACCATTTCGTTAGATAAAACAAAGATAACTCCAAGGAAAACTCTGGTTACTTCATGCATGATGTAGGAAATTACATTTATAATGAGTATATGTACAGTTGAGATCCTCTGTCAACAATCTGCGAAGCATTTTTAATCCTTAAAATTTTGGCCTCGAGTCCACTAACGCAAAAAATTCTTCCTAGCTCATGAGAATGCAATAATATTATCTGCACTCTTGATCTTGGTCTTTGGTGAAATATATGGACCCTTCGTGTCTTTTCTTGGTCCATTTCTCCACTACCCTAATCATCCTATGTTCCATTCTACAAATATCTCCATAAGCTCCTGATCGAGCATGTCTAGGCAGATGATAAGCTTCAAAACTAAATTGCAGGTCTCTATATTCCAAGCCATCATGAACCAATTTCATAAATTATTGACCCATTTGTCAACCTATATGCATTTATGGAAAATGTATATATTTGGTTGATAATTGTTGAACATAATGCCAACAAATAAATAAACTTATGACATGTTACAAAAATGTAACAACTTGTCATGCAATTGATATCCCATTTCCTAAAAGCACCATAGGAGCGCTTATCAACACGTTTGCCAAAGACTTGAATGCCTAGATAAGGAGTCCCAATTGGCTAGATGGAATCCCTCCTTACCTTTTTTGCCAGTCCACAAGAAGTTGAACATCCATTGCTTGATTTGGTTTAGAATGAATTTTGGGATCTTGGTAATGGATTCCCAGAAGACTGAAATGTTTTCCATTACAAACTTTACTAATACCATTCTTCCCCCAAGAGATAACCAATTATAGCACCACATGTTTGTTTTTTTTTTCTACTTTTCTGAGTAGCCATATCTAGCTACTTTGGTTTGGAGCTTTTTGGAATCAGAGCTATTTATGTATTTGAAGACCTTTCCAGACCTTATAGATTCATACAATTCCTTACAAAGATTAGGCCCCATAAGGTCAAAAAAGGAAAGGAAGAGTTTGACTTCCAAACTATCACGACCTAGACTTTTGTCTTTGGAAAAAAGCTTCATTACCCCTTTTATTTCGTCAGAGGAGATAGGGCTGCCTATTAGATCAACCTCCTCAATACTGAATAATTTTTTATAATTTTGGATAATTTGAAGTTGAGAGACAATGTTGGAAGAGCCCAGATATTTAAAAAGGGAAGAAAAGTATGACACTGCAACGACCTTTAAATCTTGTTGACTAGTGACAATCTTACTATCATTCATCTCAAGCTCCCAGATAGAATATATATTCCTTTTGCGATTTGCATAATTATGAAAAAATTTCATGTTTCTGTCCCCCAACTTAATCCCAGTTGCCCTACTCTTGAGTCTCCAAGTATCTTTCTTCCATCTTCAAGATCTGCATTTTTCTGGTTTCCAAGAGACTCATTTCTGGGCTATTTTTGCTAGAAAGAGAGATTTTGAAAATATATGGGAGAAAAGATCATATTCAAATTCTGAAGCCAACAAATCCCCTTTAATCTCCACCTTCTTTTTCTTTTCCCAAATCACAACCTCCTTTTTGAGCTCCCCCATTTTTTTGAAAAGGGAGCCCATGATGAATGATCTATTTAAAACCATGTTTTTTTCCAACAATCCTTCACTAGAGATCCAAAGGAATCATCTTCCATCCATGTGTGGTTAAATTTGAAAGGGTATATGTTACTGTGATTTTCAAAATCCAATTCCAAGAGAAGTGGCAAATGATCTAATATTTTATCTTGACATATCCAGGATCTGTATCTCCCCACAATTTTTGCTAGCTGACCAGCCATTAAGAATCTATCAAGACGCTTGGAAATACCTTCCACACCCATTCAACCATTTCTCCATATGGGAGCTAATGGAAATGAAGTTATATCCTGGAGGTTGTGGTTCTACAACAACTTTGAAAAATATGAAGCCAGAGGATTTGAGTGGGCGTAAGATCCCCAAGACTCCCCTAGTGAGATAGTGAAGTTAAAATCACATGCTAATGGAGGGAATGGTCCCCTAGCAGTCCACTGGATTGAAACTTATCCCAAAAGTCTTGCCTCTCCCCATAGGGTCCATCACAATTTACTAACGTGATCGGAAGGGGGGAGCCCCTTAAAAATCCTTCTAAAATAATGCCAACAAAGGAGGAGGCTTGAAAAGAGGCATACTTTGGATTCCATAAGGAGAGGAGCCCTCCATATAGACTAGTGGAATCCATAGAAGCGAAATAGCACCCTGGACATAGATTCCAAAATGCCTCTCTAGCCTTCACCCTCAGGACCATAGTTTCTTGTAGAAATATAATAGAGGGTATGTGGATTTATATCAATCTTTTGAGGGAAAGGAATTTGGAGGCTCCCCCAACCCCCTAATGTTGAGAAACAAGATAATAATTTGGGAACATCCTTATAGGGTGGATGTGCTCTAAGGGCCTTGGAGACAATTTCCTTATCAGTAGGGGGAGGCAAGCTTAATCCACCCCGAATAAATTCAAGAGGGTTTCCCTCTCTAGCCATAGATTTTTTGTTAATATTTTTCTTTCTGATGGTAATTTTTTGGAATGGGGGATGGTTGTTCAATGGATAAGAGTTCAATAGGGCATGTCCCATAAAAAGTAGGAATGGGCGTCATATTGAGGACATCCTTGTAAGAAGGTGTTGAAAAAATATTTTAAGGGGATGAGAGGAAGTGGAGAGCCTTCAGGAGACGAAATGTTGGGAAAATAATGCTTTCGAGGTGAGGTCATTTCCAGCCACCTGAGATGTATCAATTAAAGAACTATTATTAGAGAAAATTGATGGATCGAGGGAGTTGGAAGAGGAAGAGGCTAGGTTAATTTTTAAGAGCACGGAGATGGGATAACCATTAGATATCAAAACAAGATTTTCCCAGAGTCCTATGGGTTTATTTACTATCTGGTTAGAACTTAGAAGGAATCAAATAAAAGTTTTCTATATTTGAATCAGTGGTTGTGAGGCCGTGGAGTATTTGAGATGTATTTTTGGAAGATTTTGAGTTGGAAAATGCATTATTTTATAGACTATGAATAAGCATAAAATCTTCAATTGATAGGAATGGAATGAGGGAACCAACATAAATGAGAGACTTACAAGCCTGTTCATCGCTTACGGGAGGTAATTGTCGAAATTCCTTTGACATCTCCATTTGCGGCGACATGCATTTGGCTTGCTCGAATTTCGGGATGATCCTTTGCGGTTGAAGCCCTCGAGAGGATTCCCTCACTCATACTCAGAAAAGTATCCTTTTCCAGATATTTTTAACCCTTCACCTGAGCTTCCTCCACGACCAAAGAAACATACTTTCCATTTTCCATCATGGCTGAAGACAATTGAAAACCTGTCCTTCATGTGAATAAGCACTTGCCCAGCTTCGTCCGTGGCCTTATTCTCCACAGCACTTCTTCCATAATCTTTAAGACTTTCAACCATCTCATTGGAAGTCTCATCATCAATCTCAAATCCAGCAATTGCAGATTTAAAATTTAATGCTGCTCTCTCTGTCTCATTTTTCAGAATTTTTCTTATGCTTGGCCAAGTGTCTGGAGATGCAGACTCAAGAAAGGATGCCACCGCTTCAGCGAGTGCTTTAGTAAGTTGTGCCTCAGATTTACTTATAATCTTAGACAATTGAGTAGCACATAGAGATGTTGCATAAGAATCAATCTCTTGCTTATCTTTCTCCGGAGATTTGGATAGCACATAGGGATATGACCATATAAAAACTTGCCATCATACCTTCAGAAGACCAGCATCATTGACCAACCAAAGCGAGCATAGTAGGCTTTATGGGAACCAGTCAAGCATAGAAAAAAGCTCCAATGAATGGAACAGGTGAAATGTGAAGAGGACTCTGACGAAAAATTCCTATCACATATGCCTCCAGGAGGGGAAAACCAGCATAAAACCCATGCTCCAAAGAAGGTCCAACATCATATTTACCAAAATTAGTTGATCCCCTGTAGAAAGCACGCATTTGTGAGCAGGCTCGTTTGATCCCAATTGAAAACCCACTGCATCATCCTTCCAGGCTCAAAAAGACGGTCTGGCTCGCTTGTTCCAAATATTTGAATCCATCAACAGGGGCTTGATATACGTCCAATGATGATCCACATGAATCTAGAGAGGCACCCCCAAAAGCCCAGGCTTCGGATAGGAGAGGACCCAGTAAAGGAAGTACAGAAAGGATCTGACTTGTAAGGAGCTCCAAAATCACATATTATCCATATACTAAAGGGCCAAAGACTGTGGTCTAGAGTGCAAGTGATCCATCCAAAAAATACTGATACACCATTACTGAGGCCTTCCAAGAGGGCAATACATCATTAACCCGAGTCCAAAAGATAGGTCTGTCTCGCTTGTCTAATAATACCAACACAGAGGCATAAAGAACAAAATATAGCTGGCTCACTTGTTCCAAAAATATTACCCTCTGTTGCATCCGAAAAGTATTTACAGGGTCGTTTTCAATTTGATCAATAGGCCCGAGACATCATCTATCCCATGTGCCCAGCAAAAGGTACCTCCAGAAGTTGTATGCACCCTTGTACCCAGCATAAGATACCTCCAGAAAAAAGACCCAGCTCGTGGAGAAGATCTGGTGTTATTGCTCCTAATAAAATCACCCATCAGCTGGTCCAGAAGGAAAAAGTGCCTTTGTTGCATACAGAAAATGCCAAAAAGTACCTGTAAACAAGAAGTTGAGCAAGGTAATGTACAGCAGCCCCATAGTTATGGTCCTACAAAGAGATTCTGAAGGAAGCCCTTCCCCTGTTCTCACTGAAATGACTGTGATAAAACCAAATG
This sequence comes from Pinus albicaulis, assembly GCA_034641835.2. Classification (NCBI taxonomy): domain Eukaryota; kingdom Viridiplantae; phylum Streptophyta; class Pinopsida; order Pinales; family Pinaceae; genus Pinus; species Pinus albicaulis. The sequence goes on from CM076576.1 coordinate 39,320,976, forward strand.
CATGATCCAACCCCATTTTTGATAGCCTATCCTCCCTCCTGTTTAAAATCTCTGTATATATGATGGAGAGGAGCTCACTGAAAGAGTGATAGAATGCGGTGAAAACCAGGTTAGTATCACAGCATAGCGCCCTTCCAAAGCCCTGCAACGTAGTAAATCGGGGGCGAATGCTCTTCCAAAACCCTGCAAACGAGTAAATCAACAGCACAACGCCCTTCCAAAACCCTGCAACTTAGCAAATCGGGGGCGAATGCTCTTCCAAAACCCTTCAATTTAGTAAATCGGGGGCGAATGCTCTTCCAAAACCCTGCAAACGAGTAAATCAAGAGGCGAATCCAGCGTTTCATATTTTATGCGCCATTATTTTTTTTGGCTAAAAAATAATAATTAATTATTTTTAAAATAATTTTGGGGCTAATTATACAAAACTATACAAAAAGATTTTATATAAAAAATTCGCCCCTCCAAAA